>NDXB01022224.1:225264-243567 GCA_002631895.1 Agapornis roseicollis
CCCCCGGTTAAAATAATCAAATGGTTCAGCACTAGAACAGGCAAAAATCAGGCTGGCGGAGTGGGGAAGAGGAATCAGACCAGCAGTGATTTGGCCTCTTTGTCACTGCCTCAGCTGATGTTAGTAGCTGTGCATTAGATACGGCTTAAAACATGGTGCAGATGTGGAGCACAGAGGTACTGTATATACACACAGGGTCCTGTAAGGTGAAAAAAGGGGGGTGGGGGGGAGGAGAGCAGATCATTCAGTAGTTGAAAAGTATCTGATTGCCTAATGTAAACTGTGATTAGTGGCTCCGTGCCTGGACAGTGAGTACTTTGCAGGCCCCCAAATATGGTCCCCAAATCAGCGTGTGTGCTGCCAATCTGTCAGGCAGCCCAGCTGTAACACTTTCTGGCATTGCAATGTCTT
The DNA here is from genome assembly GCA_002631895.1 of Agapornis roseicollis. Taxonomy (NCBI): domain Eukaryota; kingdom Metazoa; phylum Chordata; class Aves; order Psittaciformes; family Psittacidae; genus Agapornis; species Agapornis roseicollis. Next base: position 225,676 of record NDXB01022224.1, read on the forward strand.
CAGCTGGTTTGTGTCAGAGCTGGCCAGTGCGGGGGGAGCTTTTCCAGAAGTTGGCTATTGAGTGTCTGTCTGCCTGGATCAAGGGTGTTGCCAGCTTAACATCCCAGCAAGGGGCCACCACATCTGGCCACAGAGCCATTAGGGAAAGGGAAAGGTAGGGGGTGCATAGGAGGGAAGATTCAGAGCTGGGAGATACCCCCAACAACAGCCACCAGTTTGAAAATACAAGGCTTTCAGAGAAAGCTGAGACCACCGCATGGAGAAGGTTTTGAAGTGCTCAGGGCACAGCTGAAAATTCACAAGTGGCATTAAACTCCCAAGTCAAATTGGGTCTCAAAGCCCTAAGCATGCAGACCTCTTGCTGAGCCTTTTCCTCCCTGTTACAAATTGATATTTTATTAGCTTGAAGCCAGATGCTTCTCCTTAAAACAGATTAATCTCCAGTTCATTGTATCACTAGGGACCGAGTTAGGCAAAGGGTAGCAGTAGTGCCAAACATGTGCAAAATGAACAAGACCCCCAGTTACTGTGGGGAAAAAAAGGGGAGAGAGGAAACTATATTTTTGTCTTTTAATAAAACAGCACTTTGTTTGATTTGGTATCTTAAATTTTCTTCAGTGCAGATGAAGGAGGGGAAAGGAAACTCCATACAATAACCCTGGAAATCATGTTACGTCCCATCCCCCCACCCCCCAAAGCACCACATAGGTGGTTACTGCTGCAAAGGCCAAGGAATCCTAAAGGATAAAGCTATTCCCATCCAAGAGGCAGCAATGCAACAGGCTGTGGCAGAGTACAGGAAGGCCTGGAAAAGGATTCTTTAAGAGGATCTTGAATCAAGGGTTAATTGTTTCCAAATGACCACTGTGTGAGAGACTATTATGGGATGGGACCTATTCAGAATTGGTTTAAAGCTGCTAGTTAGGTACCTTAAAAGAGGGCTAAGCAGCAGCAGCTGTTTTACATTTAAAGTGACTGAAGTGAGTAGTGAATTACTGTGGGAGACAAATGAGCCTATGACATGATTGGACCTGGAACTGCTCTCCCAAGTGGCCACTTGTTTCATGAGAACTCCCACCCCCAGGCTCTGCATTTGAGTATCAAAGGCACAAATAACACCAATTAATTCAGATTAGCCTAAGAGAGAGAGGAGGCCAGGTTAGCTGCAAGAACCCCAACTGTTGTCATCTTGCCTGTCTTTGGGGTGCCCCTCAACAAGACTCTCATCTTGTTATTCCAGTTTGTTTCTCAAGGGAATCATCGAGAGCATCAGCATTAAGGCAGGAGCCAACAAGACCAGCGGAGTTGTGTTGCTGTAAGCTACTCACCAGCAAAATAAGAGTGAGAAATGAGGCAGCATGCTATAGACCTTGTGTTTTCCATCCAGGAGCTGAGGGTGAATGTGGGCCCTGACACAGTTCAATCCAATATATCCTAGTAAGTATGCAGTCAGACTCAACTTTTCTTGGGGACCCTGCAGCAAAAAGAAAACATAAGATGGATCAGAATTAAGTCTACAGATGATATAAATTGTTTGGACTATGTCTTACAGGTCATAAATTTTGGACTGAAGTTCTGTTTCAAATAGCTTTGCAAGATGTGTAGAACTTCCCTTTAACCACTTATCCTTTTTCTCCTTTGTTTTTTGTCTATTAGCCTCAATTTGTAACACTTAGGAAGGGAAGCTTTCCTCCCACTGCTAACATGCAGCTGCAATGTATACAGATATGTCTGAGTACCCGCTTTAGAATTTGACATTCAGGTCGGTGACTTCCTGGTGATACCAAGATCTTGCATCAGCCTTCCCAGAAATGAAAGGAAGAAACAGTCTTGCATGCTATTTACAAAACTGCATTAGTCAAAATACTGCATTTTAAAAACCCCTTAAGTTGTTATACATCATCATATAAGTCATCACAAAATAGTAAGTATGAATTCCTAAGAATTATGTTGACATGGAAATTGTCAGCAGAAGTGCTGGGAAATTTACATCTCCTCATATATCTGTACTCATACCCTCCATAGAAATTAACATATTATAACGCTAATATTTCAAGGTAATGTTTTCTCATGAGGATGCCATATTTTATCAGTTAATATCATCTGCGTAAAAACCATTCAATTACAGTATCAAGCAACGTGTGATTAATACTAATATCACTAATGTAATGGCAACTTTGTAAGGTGTCATCATAGCTGTTCAGGCAGCTGAAAATGGCAGTAGCAGGAAAAAAAATCATTCTTTTTAATTAAAAAAGTCCTATGTCCATGAAAATGAATGGCCAGTGATATTTGGTGTGCCAGCCTACCCTGCCTGGAGGATGTAAGTTGGGCCACAGATCTTAGTGGGACAAGGATCTCGCTCTTCAGACTTCACACTGTACTCAGCCTTGAGCTCCATTACTCAGATCCCTACAGCATTATTAAACGTAAGCATGGGAGGGAGTTAAGTCTTTTACCCAAGCAGCATGAGAGCCACTCCTGAATTTTATGTTTTCTTTTTAATTATTTCAGAGGTCCCATTGAAAAGCCAGTAGGTGCTCTTTTTAATCTGCTTTTACTACATCCAGAAGAGCAGCACTGCAGGTATGATGGACCTCGGGTAGAAAACTGCATTAGTACAAGGGATTATCAAGGTGTGAGGAAAGCCAAGCTAGAACTACAGTCTTCCATAGGAAAAGAAACACAATATTTTTTTTAAAGAGCAATAACCCTGCTTTGTCCCTCTGGATCCTGAGTCCTGTGAATGGCAGGGTTTCTCAAGAGGAAGAATCCTGCAGGAACCCACAAAAGGCACAGAAATTAAGAAAAAGGCAAGATATTATCAACTGGTCACGAAGCTAAAGCATCCAGAGTTGAAAATGGCTGCAACACACCATTGCAGCTACAATAGCTCCCTTTCTCCCTTAACCTGCAGATTTTTTTTGCCAAAGCTGAGTAGTTCTGTAATGAATAATTTATTCCAAATCATTTCCCTCTTTATGAATTGTCAGAAGGGGATCATGAATTTTTTCAAATGTATATGTTGTATGTACAACTGATACTGTCCAAGGGAGTTTATAGTAAAGCTGCAAGTGGGACTTGTATCTCACATGAGCCAAGTTTTGAGAGCATTCTCCCAGCCTCTTGCCCAAGGGTGAATTTTAGTCTACTGAGATAGACGTACCATATCATTCCATGAACCCTTTTGGGTCTGTAGCTCATCCACATGCATATTCACAATTTCAAATTCAAGCTGTCTTGACAAGATGCTTAGGTTCACATGGCCATATTTGTTCCCAAATTGGAAATGGGTAATTTGGAATCAGCTTTCCTGTCCCTTCCCGTCCCCCCCAAAATCCTTTTCCCACAGAAAAATCTGTGGTGTACTCCTGAAATTCACTCTGCCAGGCATCCTTCTGTCCACATACTTCTAGGAGAGGATTCATGGCAAGTGCTGCAAACCTGGCACAAGTGAATTGGTTTGAATGTTAGGATAGTAAGAAAAATAGTATTGGCAGCATTCTCTTAATTTATTTCACCAATTTTATTCCCTGTTGCAGATTTTACAAAGGCAGCTGAGCACGAAATGAAAAAGGGACTCTAACAATTCTAAATCGTAAACACATTTTGAGCAGATTGTGCAAAGCAATTCAGCTAAAATTAGATTATGAAAAGTACACTAAGTAAAACTGTATTATGGAAATGTTATGAAATTAATTAATCTAAGAAGCAGCATTGCCACCAGCATGTGCTGGCCCTGTAAACTCTTAAGTGCATTTGTTCCACTCTTAGCTTTCATTCTGGCTGAAATTAACACAAGTCAGAGATGTGACATTTCTAGGTCTGTGATCCCAGTGAATATTGTTACCATTACAGTTTTTCCCTTGATCCTTAATTTGAGTTTGGTCAGTGATGCTTGTGTCCACTAAAAATTGCTCTGGTGATGAGAGATTAACAACTGATTACAATCAGTACAACAGTTGTTTAATAGGTTTAGTTACCATTGTGGGTTGTTACTTAGCTAAGACAATAAATAATGGTTCTATGATATTCAATTAATAGGCAGGTCCTAGAATAGTTTGTACAATATATATGACTAAATGAAGAAACCCATTATAATTATCTGGTAATTTGTTAAAATGATCATTAATACTTCCGATGTTAATTATCTTATGGCAAAAAATTACAGAGGGTACAAGTAATTTGCCCTTTGAAACTGCTTATTAGGTTGTAGGATATTCATTTTGTTTTCTTTACTTAGCAATATTTGTTGCATTTTTCTTCTGACAGTAACTGAAGTGCATGTGAGGCCAAAAGTAATTGGATATTTCTCTTAAGAAATGAGACCACATTTCTGGTGGAAGTTCAACAGAGGACATCCAACCATGATTGCTACACACAGCCTTCACTTAAAAGAAAATTGGAAAGATCAAAATACAAAGTGAAAATAGACTTCTGGTTATAGAATGCATGCACATATTCCTACAAAACAGCCATTTTCAAGTGGTTACTACACATTGCAAAAAGCAAAACATAGTATGCTTGTACTCCTAGTTCTGGCAGTGATTTGCTGTATGACTTTGGGTTAGATACATGACATTATCTGTAGTTCATCACACAGCTGTGTACGTGACTTCCAAAAAAGAGATTATGTGCCAAAAATTATTACTGATTTTATTGGCCTTCACCTCTGTTCATTTTTCCCACCTTATGGGTGAGTAAATGATTCCTCAAATATATAGGTTCTGATTCACCTCTTTCCTCATGTTAATCAAGAGTAGATCTTAAAGGCATTATTTTTTCTGAGAAACATATTCAGAGAATATCTGTTCAACTGCAGGAATAACTTATTGAGAGGCATGGAAAGAAAAAGTCAGAATGTTTTGGTAATGTTCTTGAAACAAATAATTTCATTTTTTATTGCAGAAGGACATTTTTAGAACAAATTTAGCTAAACTTAATTACATTTTAAAAGTTTTAAAAAAAGAATACCTGTCAACTAATGAAATGTTTCATGTAATGCAAGTCTTGTCTTTTTTTTTTTTCACTTTTTCTTTTCCCTCCAGATATGATTTCAGTCAGAAAACTGAAATTTCCCTTCAGGCTGACCCAGCCAATTTCTTTTTCTTCTACTTTTCAAAGAGAAAAGAGAAAGAAAAAAAGTTAGCTTCATTCTTTGTATATATTGGGTATTCTTTTAAAAACACTGGCTCTTGCAGATACACCCCTAGATGGTTTCTCACAAACCACCCAGACTCAGAGGTAAAGAGAACAGGGCAGAACACAAAATAGGGAAGAATCTGAAGCAGGGCAATAATTTTGGGGGTAAAGGAAGTAAATAGGAGAGGAATTAGAGGCAATGGGGCTACTGGGAAAGAGGGGGCCTCAGAGTAAACTTCCCCTCACATTACTTACATATGTGTATAAACTACACTGCTGACGAGTCATGGTTTTTATAGATAATCCGTGGGTGATGCATAGGAAAATATGGTATTCATCAAATTCTGATCAGAAACAATTCCACTGAAGTCAATGCAATTGCACAGGCATAAACCAGATGTGAAGGAAGGAAGAGTCAGGATCAGGCCTGCTGCACATGCACACAGACTGTCAAGTGTATAGTATCTTGATGCAAGTTTGGGAAGGGATGTCCCATTTAAACCTGGAGTTAAAGTTGACTTAATAATGAGAACTGTAAATATGAAAGTTGTCATCAGCAAAGCCCAACTAGTATGTTTCCAGGTGAAAACTGATTTCTTGTGAGGGCTAAAAGCATATCTTCATCCAGCAAAGCATCACACATTTGCCATCATGACAACAGATTTTCTCACAGAATGATGCCCAAATGGAATTGATTACATCGAGGGTAGTGAGAAGCAATAGGGCCATTCACACATAATCACAGAATAGATGTAGCAGAGATGGGTGTCAGCCAATGTCCTGGATCCAAGCATATTTGGATGTGAGAAAAGTTCAGATCTTGATCCAAACTTTGTTGTTCAGACCTGCCTCTCGCTGTCAGGAGGTGGATTCTGGCCAGCTCCATCTTCCATTAACAATTCAACCTCACCAAATGACAGGTAGGATGCCCATTTAACTTAACGTGTGGAAAAGAAAAAATCCCTATCCTTAAGTAGATGCTATTTTTGGTGGTCTTTAATAGGCATGCGAGGGGAATGGGAAGATAATTAGCCATTTTGCGCAGCTTGTCCCTATACACCTCAATTTTCAGACATGCTCCCTTTTTCTGTGGCGATCCCCCCACTAAGTGTTCAGAGGGATGTAGACAGTCTCCCTTTTAAATGCTCAGCCTTTTGAAAGGTTTTGCTTTCTGCAGGCTGAGCTGTCTGGCACACAGCCATTGACAGTGAGCTGGAGTTTGCTCTTAAGTCCCAGTGCAATCATGCACTGTCTGCTGCCTGCTGTTGCACAGTGCTGCAGAAGCTTAAAAAAGACTCCTTTGGTCCTGTCAATAAGATAACCGAATTACTAAAGCAACAGCTATTCAGGTGTTCAAAAGAACTATGGGAAGCAGGGGCAGAAACTGATGGCAAGGATCTGCCCCTTATGCTAAAATGCAGTTGGGTAACAGGGATCTGGATGTTGCATGAGAAAAAGGTCTAAATATTTGAGTGAAATTAAGTCCTTTTAATATTCCTTGCTGAGGTGGTTTTGAACTATCCAAGTTTTAAAAGTATCCAGTTGTAGCCTGAGTGTCTAGTCTCTCTTTTCTCACAGATCCAGGAAAATGTGGGTAATCCTCAGAGAGATCCACATTAAATAAAAACAGCATGCAAGAATATTTTCCACAGTCCAACCCTGTGAGATGAAATCAATGGCAGCATCTATAAACAACAACTTGAAAATCATCTAACACCTACAGATCCCCAAACTACTTTGGTGTGAGGTACAGAGCCTCCCATGGGAGCAAAGTTAATGTGTGACTCTTCTTAAGGTAGAGAAAGAAGGACAAAGGTCTTTTGGCCACGGGCCTGTTCCACCTCCCCCCCCCCCATTCTCTATAACTCAAAACTTATTAATATTTGCTTGTCATTAAGCATTAACATATCTTAATCTTAGCATAACTTCACAGCCTACCAATTCCTGAACTCATACTATTTCTGTATTTGTTGAAAGAGCAGCCATTTCAAGCAATCACCCCTTTGACTACCCAGTTTCTGAACTCATTCAAGTCTTTCTATGCAGAAGACAGCTACCCTCCATTTTTCCAGAAGTTAGACCCTAAACTAAGACACAAAACCACAAACCAGCCTTGAAACTTTTGGCTTGCTTCATCCCAAGGCATGTTGCCTAGAAATGGCTTAGTCACAGCAATTTCTAGATTGCTTGACTCCCTACTGTCTAGTTTCTTGGCTAAGGCACCAGACTTCTCATGTTAACAGCTTCTGGAGCACTGCTCCATCAACACAGGAGAATCCTCTGTTAAGGTGGTGGCATTCTTTTTTTTTTGCTTGGGAAAAGGCACTTCTTTCCTCAGCCCTTGCAGCTTCCTCAGCCCCACTGTGCTGCCCTGTTTGACCCTATGCTTCCTATTAAGCCAGCAGCTTGGCTTAAAAAAAGCAATTCAGCATTTTGCTTGCGAGGCATATTATTTTATTAATAAGAAATACAAACTCTTGCAAACCTGCAGTGGGAAAGACTGTAGAGGAAGCTATGTTGATGAGAAGCACTCTTTTCCCACCTGTGGACAAGCTTGCTAGGACATAACACAGCATATCCTGCATTATTCCAGCAGCCTCCTGAATGAATACTTTCCGCCCAGTGACAGAACGTGAACTAGTTTAGCCTTATTCTCCTCCTGACAGACCTTCTAATTATCTCAGCTATTTACAGCGCTCAGGCCCTCTGCTACCAATTTCTCCATTATTCTGACAGTCAACAAACTAGACCTATTAGAGTACAGCACAATTCTTGCCCAAGGCAGGAACTTTGTGAGACCACAAATCGTCTCGGTATTAAAAGTCGGTGCATAAGAACTGCCCTCAGCTTTAGTGCTAAATTGCTGGTTTGGAGACATTCATTGCTGTATATTGTATTTCCACTATATTCCGCTTTAATAGACTTTGTGCTGAAGTGTGTAAGAAGAGTTTTAAAGCCTGAGGTGGCGAGTAGACCTTTTTTTCTCTTCTTCCATTTTATATATTTTTCCATCTTTTCTGTTTGTCACCTTATATTGCAAGGTTGGTTCACATGCATAAAACAACATTGCAGTCATGCAAGAATATCTAACAGTGGGAGGCACAGATTTTACCATTAGAAGTTAAACAACAAGGTTTGGGCACTGGCAGATTTGTTATCCTTTGATTTGTACAGGACTTCAGTCTTAAAATTATTTCTTTGGTGCTTTGAGCACTTTATTTTCCTATATGGCAAAGCAAACCTGTTTTATTCTTCTAATCTTCTGCTGTCAAAGTAGTTATGGCCAAATAAGAATAATAGATAGAGAGGGAGATTACAGTTTCTATTAATAATTTGCATTCGTTTGTTTAAGCAATATGTATTCAAGGTTCAGAAAGCTCTTAGAAAATTGTATTTATTAATCAGTGTACACAACACTCTATAAAGTATTTATGTATGGCCCATCTCCAGACTTCTTTTAGTCTGAGTGTGTACCGACCCAGGGATTTATTTTGACTAAACACATAGGAACCATCTGATTCAGGTGTACTTGTACCTGAGACCTGTAATAATTTTCAATGTTATCTTTAATTGAAGGTGTCTACAGGTATGTATTTGTTCCAAAAATCTCTGGTAACCTACCATAGTAGAGAAATAACTCCAGGTGTCCAAGATACACATTATTATCAAGCTGATACTAAAGACTAATCCCACCAATCAGCCCAAATAGCAAAAGCTCCAAAACTATTTTCCTGAGACTTTCAATTGGCTCTGACTCAGTTAGGAATACACTTGCAACAAATTTCATTCAGCCTTCTATTTGCCAAGCAAAAGCGGTTACATTAATGAAAAATTAAAACTTGTAAATTGAAAAACTCTTTTAAAGACAAAACCAAAGGGAAAATACATAAAACGTACACACCATTTCAGCTAAGCAGCATGTTGGAAGGAACGTGTGCTTTTGCTGAACTATGTTACTTCTGCCTGCTGGAATGCTGGAATATAAAATGACATGTTGTATTAGATTCTACTGAATTTAAATTCTTCATTTGATGCATTTATGGTGAAATAAAAGTATTTTCCAGAAAAGACTCTTTGAAAAGTGACATTGCTTTCAGCAGAACCCTCCTAAAGACAACTTCCAGTTTAGTGACACAGGGCTGGGTGAATTCCTACCTAGCTTATCACAAGAAATCATACACTGGACATGCACCTCATGGGAAAACAGACTTGCATTCCTGTGAGATCAGCGTCAGTACTGAGGCGTATTTAACTAGAAAGCTGACTACTTAATAGCTTTAAAGTGTTCAAAGTTCTTCCAAACACAGCTTTGAAAGAGAAATGTGTGTTGTGCCATAGTTTTACATTTCATCTTGCAGGATATACTAATTTGGGCTAAATACTGCTGTGACTTAATAAAACAAAAAAATAAACCAAATCACCAGGCCATAGTGCTCTAAACCCAGATAACTTTAGGAGAGCTGTGTGAGATTTGAAGTTTTGCTACTGAGATTAGGGGCTGCTCTATTGATTTCCATAGCACTTGCATGAAATGGAAATTAGCACAGGTTACAATCATTTGTCATCCTTTTCTTATTTGTTTCCAAAATTTGATTTCCTGTTCAGAAGAAGGGCATGTTCCTGGGTCAAAGCCAAGCTGAAAATAATCGGACCCTAGATGGCACTTTTAACTGGCTTTGAATCAGATTCTCCAATGAGGGTACCCTGGATTACTCTTCGCCTGAGGACTTTTTCTCTGCACGGAAGACTCATGTCCACAGTCTTAACTACTCAGAGGTAATGGTGTTTTTCCCTGTGCACTGGTAGAAAATACTGCTTTCTGCTATCATAATCAAGAGGGAGTCAGAATACAAGATAGAGATGTCAGAACTCCTTGGACCATGATGGATGGAGCTGATGTCACACAAAGGGATATAAATAAGATCCTTAAACGTAAACAGGGATGCAATGAAAATTGGTTAATATAGTTTGAAGGGACCTGTATGTAAATATCTATAACTATATATAAAACAGTACATGACATGTTGCCATTTTTTAATTGCTTATTTTCTAATCTGAAAATAATAATGTTGACAGCACATACATGTCTTCTTTATGTTATCCTTAATGAATGAATTTGCTGGGAAGTATTTTCAGGGTATGTTTTAGGTAAATAAAACACAAAGCAATTGAAAGACAATTTCAGGCTTGCAACCACAAACATTTGTAGCACAGACTTAAGTTTAAGCTTTGGGTTCATCTGATCATGGTATCAAGTTGTTACCATATATACGATCAGCTCAAAGGGTGTGGGATGACAGACAACTTATCAGCCAGAAAATCTGTAGATGTCATTATGCACTGAAATCTTTTCAGCTCTCCCAAACCAAGCAAGAATTGTTTGCAAATCTTGACAAAACAGATGAGCTGCTTAGTAACATCATTGGGATACTCAGGATATAAAGGGCCTTCCTCTGAGACCCATGCAGAGCATCAGGGAAGTGCTAGTGTTAGAGTCTGTTTCACACACAGCCCCTGTTAACTGTTGCTCAAGTCTCCATGGCACTTTTCAGTTAAAATATTCCTTTTGGTGACCTAGCCAGTGGTATATGTAGGAAATGGTAGTTTTCCTATGTAAAATTGCTGGTCCAAAATATAACTGCAAAATATATTAATTCTTCCCTACTGCATGCCATAGACTACTGAGAGACAGTTTTGCCATCATGATTTCTGATCTGGACCCTTCTCTAGCTCCTAAATTAATTAAACCAAACCAGTGGGATAGACTTAAATTCACAGTGGTTTCAGAAAAAAAAAGAAGTAACCCTTGTCTATCATGGGAGGCTGCAGCAACAGATTACAGATTTTGGAAGACTTGTTTCTGGTTGTTTCATTAAAAAGATATGCATGGTAATAGTGGAAATGGGAGGCAACCTAGAAAAAAAGATGTATTATTACAAGAGGCTGGGACATTGTATTTGTGTGTACTGCAGGGAAAACGTTATTGAAATGACTGCTAAAAACAGCCCAAGAGCAATGTGTGAAATGACAAGGAGGAAAATTCAGAGCTAGAGGCTTGGAAGGGAAGCAGCAGAGTTGGAGTTAGAGATGCAGAAAGGAGAACAGGTGAGGGTCAGAAAGATTGAAAGGAGAGAGAGCAGCACTGGGAGAAGACACGAGAAATTAGATCAGAATCTAAAAGCACTCAGGAGAGCAGGGGAAAAGGCAGAAATTAGAACAGGAGCTAAGAGGAGAGCCGAAGAGGCAATAAAAACTCAAGGAGGAGAAAGAAAAACTGCAAGATGAAGAGAGGAGGACAGGAAAAAAAAGGACAGGAGATAAATATGAGCAACATAAAAGGGCCTTGACCTGCAGTTTGTAAAGATGACGTGATCTGTTGTGTGAAAGAAAAGAAATACTTTGCATTTTTTGAAATGGTCATGAAGAGAGGACCAGGCTACATCTCAGAAATCGATATTGCATTTTATGCCTGCTGCACCCTTCATGAAGAATCAAGACAACATTGATTCAAGTAAGTAATATTTCACTGAAAACTGATCTTTGATTGCATAGCTGTAAGGGACTGGCTCTGAGAGTCCCTCTGTGGCGCCTGTGCTGAACAGGTGTCATTTTGGGCTTGTGTTAGAAGTGATGTGGCTTCATTCCTGGTCCACAGAACACGTGGAGAGCAGAGGACACGTCACTTTAGTCTTTGAGAGCAGATGATGCTGCATCAGAAGAACTGGCTTGCTCTCTAGGGTCATTAGTCTGTCTGTTAGTGCATGGTGAGCAGTCTGGAAGGCTTGCTTTGTGACTGTGTTCATTTCAAGTGGTTAAACGATTATTTTAACATAATTAGAAAAGCCTGAGACCGATAGTTTAAATCTGCTTTCCTGATCAATTGTAGCAGTGTTAGAGCTGGTGTGCAATCATGAGGCAAAGGGCCATCTCCCTTGGCTATAAGGCCAGGCTCTGCTAATGGTATTAACTGTTTCTGAGACTCTTCCCCCCAGTGTTTGAAAGTGTAAAACCTCCCCTTGGTTTTATTTCCCTGGCCACTAATTCCCTTGGAAAAACAGTCACTGTTTATTTTGCTAGCAGATCTTGACGTGTTTCATCCTCCTGAGACCAGGAAAGCAATTTATAGCAAAACCTGTGTTGGAATTCCCTTTAGGAAAATCACTTTCTTATCTCAAGAAAATCAAAGCACGTGTGAGTGGGAGGATACATTGATGGGGTGGGGGTAGAGAAGGTTTCTGAATATAAATCTCTATGCATCTCTTGGTCTACTCAGAGTATATAGCCATTTGAATTATCCTAGAGCACTAATACTGTTTAGACTTCCCACTGAGCCATCTCACAGCCTGTTATGGGTGTCACACAACACAGAGACACTGCAGGAGATGTTCTTCTGTCATTTTGCTTTCTTTGGAACAAATGGAGTCTCAGGTTTCCTGCTTACAAATCCTGGAGGCAATTTACCATCAGGGAAAACTGCATTGCAGGATCTTGCTGTCACAAAATGAAGTGACTGGGGCCATCTCACTCAAGCCAAACTAGGAAATTCTGTTTCAAAAATGTCAAAATGTTTCCTTTCAATTGAAAACGCATAAACAAAATATTTCCACAAGTTTTCAAATTGCTGTTGAGGAAACAAGGACTCTACACCCCATCTGAGGATGAAAGCACATGTTGAAACATAGACCTTGGCCCCATAAATCAGTTCTGTTAATTCAGTTCTCCATTGGTGCAGTACCTTGTTACTTCAGAACTATGACAACTGCAAACTCATTTTGAGAACTGATGGAAATAAAACCCAACTGAGAAGCTGATAGGTAGCTCCTGAGAGATCCGTGAACCTGCTTTTGAGGATAAGCCTACATTCTGTGATGCTCCTATCTAGCAAAGTTGGTGTAATGGAAGATGTATATAGTCTTGGCCTTTGTTGAAAACATCCACATCTATTTTGGGAAGCTTTTCTGAATGCAGCACTCCAGCAAAACTGAGGCAGTGTGTCAGTGGGACTGAAATATGCTCCCAGGAGTTACTGATAGTGAATCTGGACTCTTGAGCATATATCACCACGGTCAAGAGAGCAGTGTGATATAGGAAGATGTGACATTATGAATGAGACAGATTGTCTCTGAGTGAGGATAATGGTGATGATTCACTATAATTAGATGGCTTAGGAAAGCAAAGCTCCTCATGTCTGTAATTTCAATAGGCAAAGGTTGCAAAGAGCTTCCAGTGGAGCAGTCCTGGAATTCTCTCAGTAGCCACTAGCAAACACTAAGGAAAACTGGCTTCTTAGCAACAGGGAATCCTGAATCACCATCTCTTCATGCCAAATTTTTTCTCCCCAAGCACAGAATATTCTAGGACTTCAGGGGTATTTTCCTGGTATTCAGTCAAAATATGATTATTCAGATGTAGCAGCTAATGCACAACAAATGAGCTCAAATTCCACAGTAACACTGTATAAAAAACAGAACAAATGTAGTCATATCCAGAATATTATGGTTCTCTGACAAATATAATTTACTCCAGAACTTGGGGATTGTTCAGCCAGCAGAACTGGTAGCTTTCAAAAATGAATAGTGTCAAGTCAGATCCTTTGAACATAGTTTCTAGGCAATGTCAAAAATGAATCTATAATTACTGTTCAGCTATCAGCCCAAAAATCATAATAGACCTATTTTGAAAGCAAGTGAATGAGGAAGACACCTTGTAGTTTTAAAAGCAATACAGATGTCTTGTGGCCTAAGAAAATGCCACATAAAATTATTCTGAATAGAAGTGTACATGCCTGTATGCATGTGTGTGTATACATTAAAGAGACAAAAAATTTACCAATGATTGCAAAATATGGTCAACAAATAATGGAGAAAAATGCAATGGCCATTTGTCATGAATATAAGCTACTGCTGAAAAGTGTTCATCACATTTCTGCCTTCCCTAAGCCTAATACAAATGTGGAGAAAGTGGCATGACCCATTGAGCTGACATTAAAAGCTTTAAATTGAATTACATTGGCAGAAACCTTCAAAAATTGTCTTGGAGGAGAAAACAAATCATGACAGAGCATAACAGATGTATGAAATTAAGAGCATTTAGGAAACATTATCTTTGCTCTATGATGGGAAATGTTTCTAATTGCACTCACAGGGTGCATTTAAGATGTGTTTTTATTTAAGAAATGTTTTTTTATGATCTGTAACGTATTTTATGCAGAAATATATAAGCAAAATAATAAAATGCATATTAAGATACATGGTTTTTGCAACAATCAACTCATCTATTTTCATTGTTCAATGAAACAAACTGTAAAGGCAAAATTATTGAATCTATAAGAGTACAATGAAAAGGACTCTTACTAGATAACGAGGAACCTGTACCGTACTGATGGATGTAATACTCCAGTACTCATGGGTTGTCTTATATCTCATATCACAATTGGACTATCACGGTTTCCCACTATATATGAACTTTACTGTATGTTGAATGTTACTGCTGTTCTTTTCTTGGCTACTTAATACTAATTAAATCTAGTAATTGAGATGCAACAGGAAACACTGTATGTGGATTTCAGCATTATTAAGAATGTCTGCGTTGTGAGGCTTTCCCTGCCAGAATTCAATGTTCAAAATCCTCTTCACACAGTTAAAACTATATAAAAATGCAATGGAATTTCTTTTCTTGCATATTGCAGAATCTCAATTAGTTCCTGCTGTCATAGACTCCCATAGATTTAATATATATTGAATCAGATTTGAATATAAGGTATCTTCTAAAATGACACTTTCCTTTTGTCTTTACCAACAGGCTCATAAATGGAGTTTTCCTAATGAATAAATACAATGTTCAAGGTTTTTTTACTACTTTAAATGGGAGTTGTCAGTTTAAGGTCAAATAGGACTGTCCAATCAATGCTGTAGACTTGCAGCATTGAGTCTAACCTTACCGGTTTCTTTTCACTGCATACTTTACCTGATTTCTATTATGATGGGACTTCTCTACTTTTTTGCACACAAAGGAAAAGTTCATACTTACAGATACTCATAATAACCCAAACATTACAAGGAATCTGTCCAAAGTGGTATATAGATGGAGCAATTAATTCCCTTGTCTCCAAAGGGATTAGAATCAAAGTGATGAATTCATTCTATTTGGACATTCTGCATTTCCAGAATGTTTACTATTTCAAACCATAATCTCCAAGACTTACATGAGCCATGTTTCTAACACTCCTTCTCTCATTGGCTTCTGTGGAAGACAGCACACTTGGAACTAGATACATTTCTGGTCTGAGCTGATACATTTGGGTCTCAGCTCCTATGCATCTCATCCAGACTGATTTTTTTTTCTCATTTGACAGGTCTTTTCAAGCACAGCTTTTACATTCTATGTCAAATGTCTTTGCTCTGTCTCAAAATGCACAGAATCAGAGAAGCATGGAATCATTTAGGTTGGAAAAGACCTGTAAGATCATCAAGTTCAACCTTTACCCCAGCACTGCCAAGTCCACCACTAACTTATGTCCCTAAACAGCACATCTACATGTCTTTTAAATACCTCCAGGGATGGTGACTCAACCACTGCCCTGTCCAAGCCTGTCCCAATGCTTGACAACCCTTACAGTGAAGAATTATTTCCTCATATCCAAACCTCCCCTCATGCAACTTGAGGCCATTTCCTCTTGTCTTATTTATTGTTACTTGGGCGAAGAGACTTACCCCCACCTCATTATAATCTCCTTTCAAGTAGTTGTACAGAGTGATAAGGTCTCCCCTGAGCCTCCTTTTCTCCAGTCCAAACAACCCCAGTTCCCTCAGTCACTCCTTATAAGATGTGATCCAGAACAGTCACTAGTTTTGCTGCTCTTCTTTGACATGCTCTATCACCTAAGTCAAAATAAGAGGGTAATGATTCAAAGGGGCCTATAAATATATTTAAGAGGGCATCTGTTTGTACACAGAACTGGATGTTTGCACATGGGACTAAGGCTGCAAGTGATCTACTGAGTCCTGGAATTTGATATAATTTATTGAAATTGATTTTTAGGAAAAAGATACTGACACTTTCTAATTGCATATCACACTGCATATTGAAAATGTTCCTTGAACATGTCTCTGTTGTCTGGTCTTGGTGTGCAGCATCCCTGCCTTAGAAGCGGAAAAAATCTAGACCACAGTGATATTCTGATGACCTTATAGATTTACTCCATACCCCAGATCAGGAATGAGGAGTTACAGCTGTAAAAGCCATGTCAATCCATTTAAACTAAATATACAAAACCACTTTGCATCCGCTAGCCTTAGATGGAAATAGAATAAAATATTTCTTTGTTGTATGTACAAGAAAATGTTTACTAATATCAGAACTCATTCAGCCTGTTAATAGTGAAAACTGACAAGATTTGGATGATTATCTCTGACATAAATTTGAGCAGGGAAAGGATTTGTTGCAATGGAAATTCATGCTAATGGAATAAAAATGACCCAAGCTGTCTGACAGATGTCAAACTCAGTGGAGTTCAGGATGACTTAGAAACATCCAGTCTGCATCAGAGAAAACAAATTGGCTGAATGAAATAACCTCTCATTTGGTTATATATTGTTTTGTCACCAGCAGTAAAACTGAATAAATAAAAGAACACAAAAACAATTTCCAAAATTTCTCCAAATTAAATCATCCAACTATATGAGCATGTTTCAGTTTCATTGCTTATACTCAGAAAGGGAAAAAATATCAATAAAAGAAGTTATATGAATTAACTCAGAATTATGATTATTTTATTGCAGTCGCATAACCTACACTATAAAGTTAGTATTTTGATTTCTTTCCTGGAGAATGTCCACCGGTAAAAAGAATATACAATGGGTAAATAACCCACCAAATACTGTATATATAAAAGGCAAGGAAGACAAACATTCTTCGGAGTGCAAAATTCATTTCAAATACAGTAATAGACAGGAACTGGTAAATAAAAACTTAGAAAACTGAGACCACAGATTAAACAGAGAAAAGGCTGCTAGCTAGGAACAGAGATCTGATTGCTAATTGCATCAAACAACACACATAGCTCTGAGCTGAGCCATGAGGAGCTGTCATGAAAAACTGAGGAAGAGTGCAAGTCAAGGGCCAGAGAAAAATCATCCTGGAGTATTGCAAATGGCCCAGAGGCTGTAGGTTGAGGAACATGGGATTAGTTTAGGACTTAATGGCTTTGTGAAGGTTACATGTGCAGTTAATGCATTAGACCCACGAGATCCAGGCCCAGATTTTCCTTTTATTAATACTTGCCCAAGAATTGCTTTGTATTTAAAATTATTTAAGAGCATAGTTTTTCAAAATGAATACTAATTTTAAAATTAAAAATTAAAAAGACAGGGCTGATTCTTTTCAATGAATTAATTTTATTTTTGAATCAGTGAAATTAGGTAACCTGCTGGAAAACATAATTATGTAGTATAGTTATATATATTATATATACATTAGGGCAAACATTCATTTTGCCCTGATAAAGCATGAATGAATCAGTGTGCCAACATGCAGCAAATGAAATCCTTCTCATTCTTTGAAAAAAATCCCTTTCAAAGTTGTTATTTCAATAAGCCATTCATTTCTGGGTTAGCCCATGTGTTGAAGTGCCAAAAGCTACATTGAAAAGGATTATATATTTCATTCAAAACAAGTAAAATTAGGAAAAAAAAAAAAAAAAAAAAAAAAAAAAAAAAAAAAAAACTTAACCTTAGACAAAAAAAAATTTTC
>NDXB01022224.1:243595-275728 GCA_002631895.1 Agapornis roseicollis
CAAAAGCTACATTGAAAAGGATTATATATTTCATTCAAAACAAGTAAAATTAGGAAAAAAAAAAAAAAGAAAAAGAAAAAAGAAAAAAAGAACCTTACCCTTAGCCTAAAGAAATCTTTCTAGCACTCATTTGGAATTCCTGTAGTTAAAAGATATTCATTAATGGTTGTTATCTAAAGTTGTATTTTAGAAGAGAGTAGACAAAAACACTGAATACATTTCTATCATGCACTTCAGTGGGTTCAGAAAACTAACTGGACATAAGAAGAATCCTTCTAAAACTTTTATTCACACCAAACCTTATGGTGTGCATTTAGTGCTAGCAATGAACATAGAGATTGAGGAGATTCTCTGGTCCCCTGCAAGTGTCATTAGACATGCTGTGTTGCTGGAAACTGAGGCAGAAAGACAAGGGGCTATGTGAGGGCAATAAGAGAGCCACAGTTTCAAGAGCAAAGCCATCTCACTCCCAGCACGTATAATTGAAGCCTACTTATACATCAGATTCAGCTGGATTCCCCCTTGCCACGCAGTCTTGATCCCTTTTGCAGCAAGCAGCAAGGACCCCAGATTTCTGGAGAAGAGTCTCACACCATGAGCAAAGAGATACTGTGTTTTTCTTCAGCATACAAACAAGTACAAATCAATGAAGCTAATAGTTCAGTGAATTATGAACCATCTATTTTTCTCAGTATTTTTGTATTACTGAAATGTAGAGATAGGTTTTTTAACTGTTTCCCGAGATTACACACACACTTTTGATGCTGGTGTAAAAGGTAGTGCAGTACATTACTTAGTATGTCTCCCTTTAAAACATAAAGTACTCACCTCCTGCAGAGAAGTCTCCTGGGGAGCTGGCAGCAAATGGAACCAAAAAATTTCAGGGTTCATTAAGCACACAAGCATTCTGGTAAAATCAAAGATCACCATGGAACCCCCTTGAACATATTATAGTTACCATTAAAATCATCATCATAGTATTTGAGGTTAGTAAAACATATTGCTTAGGCTATAAAACATTCTAAACTAGTATCCCAAATGTCTTGCCTCGAGCAAGCACTTAAATTAAAGTTTCAGACAGCTGGCACTGGAATCAAAATAACAGTTTTACACAAAGAGATTGGATAAACATGATTATTGTTTTCATAATTTATTTTGCCAATGTGCAGTATTGTTCTTTGATCCATCCATTGTACTTGGGCATGATTTCTTTCACTTTTCAACAGGTAACTATATTTCACTGTGGGGTTTTGTTTTCCAGAAAGCAATCCTAATTGATCTGCTGCTCTTGAATAATCTGATTCCTAATTAGTTGAATCTGAATACTGAGAAAGGCAGCATTGTGTGCTTTCCTTAATTTCCATAATCTGGAAATTTTGTTTACTTGCCTCATAAAACCTTTGGGTTTTCAAGCAGAGGCGAATGTAGCAGTATCACGATTTAGAGGATGGAAAAAGGGACAGTTTTGTGGATCTTCGGCACAGAATAATTGCAGCAGCTACAAAGCCTTCTTAATTACAACTAAACCCATTTCCTATTTACCTTGAGTAACAGCTTTAAGAAGATGTTATTCCTGTATTTATTCCAGTTCAGCTGCTCCCTGCCTCTTTGGTGCTGTGAAGATGGTATTCTTGTCTTTAAGTATCTCTTTAGTCCAGAACCTCACAAACTAGAGGCATGTTGAAACATATAAAGAGCCAGAAATCTACTGCAGCAATCTTTTAAGCAAACACACATTTTCAGAGGCAAATCCCAGACGATTTTACATTTAATGCCCTCTTCCAAAGCCAAAATG
This sequence comes from Agapornis roseicollis, assembly GCA_002631895.1. NCBI lineage: Eukaryota > Metazoa > Chordata > Aves > Psittaciformes > Psittacidae > Agapornis > Agapornis roseicollis. The sequence continues at coordinate 245,391 of NDXB01022224.1, forward strand.
TGGTTTCTTCAACAAATCTCAAAAAGATTTTTGCACTGTTTTACACAGGCGTTTAACCAACAGAAGATCTTCCCCAGAATGCAAACCTTCATCCAGTGTTGACACACACAATTAGAAAAGAAGAACCAGGGTTAAAAGAAGATCCTGTTTTGCAGGCACAGAAAGGTGTTTGGACACTGATGGAGAGTGAAACAGTACTCTCATAGTTCTTGTTTTCTTTTCTTTTGAAGCCATTTCTTATAGAAACATTTTTAAATGTTAAAAAAAAATCTGATTTTAGTAAACATTTTTCTTGCAGGCCCCTTTGAATATTGTCAGTAGACTTCTTTCACTTAAATGGGAAATTTAACTATGACATCATCAGGAGCTGGGCTTTCCTGCCTCAGTTTACACAACTGCAAGTTGCAGATATATAAATATGTTTTATATATATAGCATTCATCTGTTTCAAAGGGATGTTATAGTCAAGACTTACAAATGACTTTGAGTCATTTTGTCGAAAGTATTTCATAGGCAAAATGCAGGTCTCTCACAAATACAAATTAGGAATTACCCTCATTGAATTTAGTGGGATCAGTATAAATTTATTGCACATACGGGGCTGAGAGCAAAACTCACCTCTGTTTATGCAAGTCAATTGCATGGGGTTTGTTAGCATGAAAAATGGTCAGTCATTCTCACATTTGTGAAAAAGATTTATCAAGCCAACACAGACCAAACAGGTTCTGTTCAAGATTGCCCTTTGCTTTCCACACCTGTAGTAAAATGACCTTTTCTTCTCTGATGGGAAGTCCACATGGGTATATAACCACCAGGACACCAAAAAGTATAACCAACCTCTCTGCTCCGGAAGGCAACACATTAGCTATCACCCATTGCCTTAAACAGACCTTGACTGGACTCTGGTCTCCAGAGGTCAGTGTGCTAAGACATTGCATCAGTGTATGGAAAATTTTGGACACAGATCAATGGAAGAATTAGATGTTGAAAATTTAAGAAAATTGCCTATAGTGATGTTCAGCCATTTCCTTTCCTTCCTTGGACATGTCTCTGTTGCTTTTAATTAAGCTCTCAGATTCATAGCTTGGAGAACTTTAAATTAAACAGCAGAAAGTGCTTGCAAGGCAAATTTTTCACTTCTAAGAAAGATTCTTGGAATAAATGTTACCTTCTAATTTATAGGTAAACTTAACCTGATTTTACCTTTACTATAATATATTGCATGGCCATTTGTGAGCAACAGACTGATGACATAAAAGATTTTAACTTTTAATAAATGGTAAAAATGTTGGATCGCACACCTCCACCACACTGTAAGCATAGTGCCTGCTGATGAATTAATCTAATTAACAAAGGTGAAGGTTTATAATTGGGGTTAACTAGAATTTAACTGGTCATTGTTCATACCCCCCCATTGCATTGTCCCCTAAGTAACTCACTCTGGTAGCCCTCCATGGTCCCTCGACCCCAATATCAAACTCAGGGATCAACCAGCTTCAAGGAAAAGTAGATACAATCATATTTCCAAGACTGCAATAACAGCAGAACTTAATGGTGTGATATTTTTATACTGTTTGGGAAAGAGACCCTATTTCTTCTTACTCATAAGCCAAGAGTATTTTTAAATAGTTCAAGTCCCTGTAGTACTTCACAGTTTGCAGTGCAGTTTAAAAAGTAATACATCTTTTCTTAGATGTACCCCAGATTCTGCCTTTTAATAGACATGATAATGAGATTCTGTGTCTTCATTTCCCAGTGTGCAGAAGGCTCAAATAAATCTTTGATTGTTCACAACCCTGGAGAAGGCTCCCAAGCCCAGGAATGTAATGATGTTTCTCTAAACAATCATTACTAATGAAATTTAAGTGTATTTAAAATATATAAATGCACATGTGTATATATATTAGTACTATCAGAATAGGGGTTTATTCATTTTGCTTCGTAAATTTGAATCTGATTGCAGTAAACTTAACTCTCAAGAGATTCATTTCTAGGAGAAGGAAGGTTCTGAGTTATTTCTCTGACCTGCAAGATTTACATTGAGCTTCTGATTTTGAGTGAACTTCCTCTAATAAGGAAATCAAGGGATGCTTAAAAGAGCCATTCAGTGACTTCTTCATAAGATTAGGGACCATGTCCCCAGACCACTGCTGAAAGCATCATGCAGCTGACTGCAGTCAAACTGTTATAACAACTTTGAAAGAACAGGGTGTCCAAGTAACTCAAAAGAACAGTAAAGGGCAAAACAGAGGGGGCACAGGGATGGGTAGTAAAGGGTTAAGAAGGAGGTGCTTCAGAATGAAAACGGTGAGGTTTCTAACAGTTTTCATTATCTGAGCATTAGTTTAACCTTCTTTTGATAATGAGACTTGATCAGAAAATGCTTCCATACCACCATCCTTTTTAAAGTTTATATGTAAAATACTCCTTAGGCTGATACCGCTCCCTGTGTCCATGCTACTAGCCATCACTATGTGCAGAGTTCCTTGCACCCATAGCTGACGAGACTGCTAATGGGAATTCTTTCACAACAAAAGCATGGAGAAGCCCAAGCACTTAATCATCAGCCTTACAGACCAGAGACCTAAGACAATAAGGAGATATGGCACTCAAACCTAAGCTGTAGCAGCTAGGATTGGCTTGGTGGCTCATTATAAAATCCAAACTTGGCGTTACTCAGTATCAGTCAAATGCACAAATAAACCTGGGCTTGGCTATACGTGCTCTGGGCACCTCTAAACCTCTTTGTCAAAAGACATGAAATACTGTGGTTTCCTTTGGCTACTGTCAGACTTACGGGTAACTGCATTCCAAGATAAAACCCATAGGGAGCCTTGTTATAGAAAGTTAAACAGCCATCAGCATTCACCTGTTGGGTTGTCATTCTGCATACCTTGATGCAGATTGCTGAATAACATTATCAATGTTCAGCGAAGACACACATAACATACTTGTCCTCAGGAAAAAAATGCTAATGGCTTACACCTTCTGTAGCTGTTAAACTGGTTTTAAAGGTAACCCAGTCTGAATGGCATCGCTTTATTTCAGGACTCAAATTTGTTGACAAAACTTCTAGTTTATTTCCATTCCTTTTATATTCGTATGTATCCCAGACATTTTAAGGAAGCAAATGATCATGCCCATTCCTAATTTTTACCAAAAACTGACACTTTTCAGAAATTCTGCAGGCAAAGCATTTTCATTGTAGCGTTCCTCCTGACATAAAGAAGTCTGATAGGACTTTGGATATCACTGACTTCTAAAGGTTATATCAGAGAGTTTTACATAAGATAGCAACTTGCAAAGCCATAGTGAAGATAGAAATCTCATTCCTAGGCTGGAGAACCCCTTGAGTATGAAGGGTAGGAAAAAAAAAGTGATAGGACACCTGCCGCAGCCTTCTCTCCCCTGAGATTATTCCCTGATCTGAAAAGAATTCCCTCTGCCCCACAGATTTTATATGATAGCATCAATATTCTCTCATTAATAATTTTCCCTTTCTAAGAAAAAAGAAAAACATTAAATATTTCTGCCTGACTGCAGGGTGGACTGCTGAGCTGTTAGTGCTTGGTTCTCATGTGAAAAATAGAGAACTAGACTCTTAGTGGTGGCAAGTGAGCATTACCCTACTGCCTGCATTACACTTCACCTATAAAGAGGTTGTGTTTAGCCCACAGAGCAATCCTCTGGATAATTTTAGCATAAATCATGTCTCCTACTTAAACAAGTGGCAGACATCACAGGAGAAACTGTTATCTCCTGAAGCCAAGATTCAATAAGATCAAGTGAATGTTGATTTTATAAGAAAACTTGATAAAGAAAATTGGAGTTACCTATTAACCAGAACATTTAATGATGACACAATGATGCATGCCTATATCTTGAAGGAGGTTTCTCTCAATTCTCAATTTCTTTCTTCTGCATATGGCCTGAAAGTAAATCAGAGGAAGGCAATCAAAAACAGAAGGAAAGTAAAAACAGAAGAAAAAAATCAAACCAAACATAGAAAGAATAAATACCCTCAAAGCCAGTTAATTCTTGGAGTGGTGATGGATAATCAAAAAAGCTGTGGCTGGCTATTGTTTACAAAGCCAAGATGGCCGGAGAGTTTCGAACTCTGGTAGGCCAAGACAGCAAAGACCTAGTCCTATCTGGCAAACGGCTGCAGCCGCTTTTTAATTAACAGCATATTCCTCCTTGGTTCAGTTTCTATGGATTTAAAGGTGCTTCCCAAGGAAATCAGAGTAGGGATAGTATAAGGAAAGAGGGAAAAGAAGAAAAGGGGGAGGCAGGGGGAAGGGGAAGGTGAGTTCAGGAGGGCAATGAAGCAGGGGTTAACAACGCTGCTTAAGATCAAGGGCTGAAGTGCTGAGATGCTGCCAGACTTGAAAACTTTAATTTACTGTCACTGTTAGCCCCCTTTGAGGTTTATGGTGGTATTTATACACACAGCATCAATCACATGAAACAAGGAGGGGATTTATAGTTTGTTTTAAAGACTGTAAATGCAATATAATGCAAATAGCATGCCTCATGGGCATTTACATTTAATGGGAAAATTACAGATGCAAAAGATTGGTAGAACAAATTTTAAATTGACTTTATTACATCTAGTGCTTTTCAGAGAATACTATTAAAAAAAAAAAACCAACACGAGGAGATATGGTAATGGAGTTCTACACTGTAGCTTGACAGCTTAAATTCCACTTAACTGACTTTGCTTGTATCTTTCTGTTTACATTACTTCTTCCAATAAGTTTGGCTGACAAAATCTCTGGATCATAAACTGATTAGAAGCTTTGATTCTGTTTTGTTTCCTTTTTGGGGTTGGAATATGTAATGTGTAAAGCTGATTGTATCTCGATAACTGTTTTTAACTCTGGTTCATCATCAGAATTGCTTAATCTAGACACAGTCAGGAATAGCCCTTCAAATCTATTATCGCCTTAATATGTGACTATACATGCATCCTCCTTAATTTGTATAATCTTCCTGTACCTCCCCTGTATCTCTATAGACACAACAGAAAGAGATAGCTGCATTACCTTGGTCGCTGGTGGAGTGCGCATTCAGAACTAATCACAGCTATTTGCAGAAAGCCCACTCTTTCTCAAAATAGCTGTATTTCCCAGTATTCCCCTGTGGGTCCGAACACTTCTGGAATGAGGATTGTTTGCTGTTGGGGTTGAAGGTTGTTATCATCAGTTGTTGACTTATGGTAGATCCATTTGAAAGGTGTTGGTGGGCCTCAAACTCATCTTCAGCAGACCAGATGAAGCCCTGGTTCAAACAGGTGCAAACTACTTGTTTCAGGGAAGCTGTACCCAATTACACAAGGGCTGATTTGTTTTTAACACCCTATAATGATTGCTGCATTACCCTCCCATTCAGGCCTCAAATGAGGAAAGAATTTTAGGTGGTTTTTAAGCTCATTCCTATTGAGTGAAGTACACATGTTAGGTTTTAGTCTGTTTTAAAGCTGCAGCCCCTCTACATGCAGAGACCTTCATTTATCTTTCAGGAGTCTTTCACCCTTTGTTTCTTCAGATTTCCAAATCTTTACTATCACCTAACATGCCATCCTTAAAAAGCTTTTCCAGCCCTGCTCATCATACTGTATTTTAGCCAGAGTATAAGCAAGTGATGACTTGACCTTTGAAGAACATAAAGCACCTATGTGGTCAAAGATTGCTAGAGCTTAGCTTATTAAGATTGTGTCTTTCCAAGATTTCAAGCAGAACCTCCCTGAAATGCCATCCTCTTTGTTTCTATTCATCACGATACATACACATACATCCTTGAGATATCCTTTAAACTTTTTACCACCAAAAAGCAATGATTATTGAAGAGGATGATTTGCCATTCATTAGCAATTCAGCAAATTCAACTAAGCTGAGTGGGATAGTTGTGATCTACAGATACCCCTTCAGAATTGTCTTCTGTGTCCCTATTTTCAGCTTGTGTAGGTCTCCCCTTCATTTAAATAGTGATACCTTAAAGTAGACTAATAACAAACTATGTGGCATCTCAGCACATTTATTAGTGAGGAATTGAGTCAGACTCATGTTTATTCTTTGTCCAGTCTGAAAGATATATTCTCCAGGTGTTGTCACCCATAACAAATACAGAATGGCAGAGAGCAGTCTATATTAACATTTGAGCTAATGCAAACATGCACTGTTTAAGCAATTCACCTGAGATTGAGTACCTTGCTGTTGTGACTTTTGTTTAAGGCTGTAATCCCATGTGATGACATTCTCTTGTGCAGAAGTAGTACATTAGCACCATGCTTGGCAATGTCATGATGATGAGGAAACCATAGACTCCGGAAGCAAGAGCAGAAGGGAAACAGACTTTCACACTCAGGAACTATTAATGAAGTAAACACACTTGAATGTTGACAGGTAACTCACAAAGCCACCTACCAGATATGTTCCAAATTGAAACAACACTCACAAACAATGCAAACTTATCTGTAAGCAAAATTTAGAATCATTTTGAAGTTAGGTTATCCCATGGTAGCCATATAAAAAATGCCTGAGCAGACACAATGGCTTCAAAACAGAGAGGGAAAAGGCTTCTTTCCTTCTTGTGTGGAAGACTGTGCTTCCTTTTTATATCTGTTTCTGATGATCCATAAAGAAACTAAATTTACTGCAAGGGTGCACATCATAATGCAGAATCCTAATCCTACAACACTGCTGAATGTCACTACCTTACCTTTAGGCACTGTAAGTATCACTGTTTTCAGTAAACTACTCACAGATTTTAACCATAACTGGAAGACTTTGGAGTGTTGAAGCTAATATTATGGTACTTGTGAACACATACACAGATTTATGTCCCTGTAACAATAGGTAAATTCATGTATTCATGTGTGATCAGTTGTCAGAGTGATTTGTTTGTTGCTGTGAAAGGCTCTCTAGACAAACATGCCCAAATCACAATATTTGGATCAATTTCACAACCCCCAAATGACAGGTTTCTACAGAATTTACTGAAATGGCAAATAAAATTTCTCTCCACCCCCAAACCATCTTTCAATGTGAACTGAAACATTGCTCCTGGAGCTCCGAAAATTACACTGGCAAGATGTCTACAGGATGGAAAAAATAACTAAATATTAGACCCCTTAAGTTTCAAGTAGTTTTGTCTTTCTTGGTAAACATTTTCCACATCTCCAAATACAAACACTATTCAAAGTTTAGCCCAAGCTTCTGAAAGAGACTGATTACACTGCAGCACTCTAGGACTGACATGTGAATTTAAAGACAAATACTGTCCAGATAGCACATACCAGCTGCCAGTTACTATGTGGTAAGATATTCCCTCACCTCCTGTTTTTGTTTTATGAAAGACTGTGTTCTTTTAAAATGGCAGGTTCCCTCCATTCCTTCTTCTGTGCTCACAGTGAGACATGTCATCTGATACTAATTTGTACTTGCTTTGTGTTTTGACTTAATTTGATTAATAACTATATCCTTTAATGGCAGTGTGACTTAACAATATGCTATTATGTTGGTGCACTGCACTTCGGCACCTAGGAGCAATTCATCTGCATCACAGCTACATTTTGAAACTAATTCAAAGAGGCATTATTCCGTACCTCTTTTACCACAGGGTAGAGATCTGCTCTTCTACTGGAATTGCCAGTTTCGAGCTGCAGGCCAAATCTGTGTTGAATTTATCCAAAGACTTCTTAGCAGTCACATTCCAGCCTGAATATCTATAGAATTCTTTTACCCCTTTTCTCACCCACATATTATTGATTGTCCTTTGTGCCTTTTAAAGTTCCCTTACACATTTGTATTTTAGGTATTTTAAAGAGTTTAGTAGTACAATACTTCAGGCAATGACAAAAATGAAAGGAGAAAGAGAGAAGCTAGCAAGAAAGAATTTATCACAGCCCAAATTACAAGTATAACTGAACTTTATGGTGTCTTAAGAGATAACACATGTTTTCTGTTGTATGGGGTGAAACTAGTAAATAAGGTTTAACATGTCTGCAGGGAGGCAGGGAAAACCAGTGTATTCCCAGAAGCTCCAGAAACTCAGGAGAAGGTGTAATTGTGTAAAACCAAAAGTGGATTATCAACATCAACACCAGAGAAGCACCTCAAAAAGAGAGGAGAGAAATCCAAAACTTACTCTGCAGAAGCTGTAGGTTTTTCTGCTCATGTTATCGAAAGTTTCATTCCCTAATGAGAAGGGAGAGGGGAAAAAAGGAGACATTTTTTCAAAGATTACAGGTCTGAAAGAATGGGACTACTCAAACATGGCAGAGAAACCAGCATTTGGGAAAAAGAAGAGCAAGTGTTGAATAGAAAATGGATGTATCAGAGCTGAATCTCCCTATTGCTTACCTGGAGTCAGTAACTGCTGTCCAGGATTCTTGCTTCTGTAAAAGAATGATTTAAAGTAGCACCCATAGTACCATGAAGCAAACCTATTTGAACACTGAAGCAATGAAAGGATCAAACATTTACAAATAAATAAATACATTTTAATAATAGCCCTTACAGTGGAAACAATGACAGTAAAGTTTATACACAATGGTTTCCTTTGTATTAGACCAATGCTTGCCACATGCCAAAACATAAACCAGATTGCATAATATGTAGGTTTTTCAAAATTTCCTCAGATTAGTTTTTTATTAATGCCTGTCAACAGCAAATGATACGCATGTGTTGCATTAGCAGCAACATATATAAGCCATGCCAGTACTGACTTCTCTGCAATTCTAAAGCCTGAAGGAAGCTTAAAAGCCCATTGACTGAAGAGGAACCAACCTCATTTGCATTGCATTTCTGATGTTTTTACCTTCTATTAGTTGCTTTTTATATTTTCACTAATAATAGTCAGTAATTACAGGGATATTAAGAATCATCTGGAATAAACAGATCTGATTTTCTTCTCCAAGGTGTTCCAGCCATCTCTGGTTATTTTTAAACTTCCTGACTTGGATAATTTGGGGAAATTATTTTCTTTTTATTTCTCTGTGTGAATAGTCTAAAAGAGCTCCCTATCTCCACACCTTCACCCGCTACCCCTCTTGTTCATGATAATCTGTAAAATAAGTTCATATTAAAGCAAAGTAGCAGAAAGAAATTAGATTCCATATCAGTAATTGGTATAAGCTAGACATGTGTTGTCCAGTTTAGAGTCTACATAAACACATAGTTTATAGATTGGAAAAAGTCTCAAAGCTGTTAATGTTTCAATTTCTTGAACATCAAGACAAAACATAATTTACGGACCCTTGAAAGAAAATCAAGGCTAAAATTTTTTAGATGTGAAATTACTTGTAAAACACAAGTGTCTAATTGGTGAAATGAAAGAGTTTAAAATTGTTTTTTCTATTAGGTAACATTCCCAACATATAACAAAAACACTGTAAAAGTCTGCAAAATTCCCACATTAAACATGGACATTCTATGTTCTTGTTTTTTTCACATCATCAGATAACTACTCAGGTCTCTAAAATTTAAAATCCATCAGACCAAAATGAATTAATCTAAAAAAACACCACTAGTAGGAATATCTGGGGTTAGAAGAACATCCCAAACATTGATAACATGGTATTCAGGGAATTTATTAGTTAGGTCTACAGCTGTTGGCCTGCTATTCAGCTGAGCTCATATACATTTCATGGCAGGAGCATTTGATTTTGATGAGTGGAAAGTCTGTAAGAGTTTGGCCCAGACTGCACAAATGTAAAACAGAACTCCTCTGTGTTGGGCTGCATATTTCTGGATTCAGCTTAATTAATCTTGCTGACACAAATCCAAGGTTTTGGTGAATGTCCGTCAACTTCAGAGGAATTTTATCCTAGGACAAAAACAGAATTAAGGCAAACAGATATGGGTCAGCTTTAGGAAAGACCCGTGATCTGTACATGTGCCACTCTTCATCAGGCAGAATATATTTAATAAAAGAAGGATTTTATATTTTATTCCCATTCTGGTCAAACTGAAATCAATGACAATATTCTGATTGGCTTCAGTAAGGGTAGGAGTTGGGTTTCTGTGATTTTAAATTTTTAGGGTTATTTTCTTTAAATACTTCCTCTGTCCCCTTGACTCCCTTTTTTATTTTGTGGATGTTGTTCATGTTACTGTGACTCTGGAGCCAGCCAGGCATTGCCACCCCCCCAGCTCTGCCCTTCTCAGTCCTGAGATGCTCAGTACCCACTCAAGCACATCTGCTATGGGCAAAGGGTGGCAGACCTGGGACACATATACTTAAAACATGGGCTAAAATACGGAGTAAACTGAGCCTAACATTTAGCATCCATCTTCCTCATCCCATCCACACAGAGCACTCCTTTACACGAGGACAGAAGACAGCCCCTATATACATTTATATTCATAGGTAGACTCAGATAGATGGCACTACTGCCATCAACAAAAGAACAGTGTGCAGAAAAGCCATCTCCATTGTTTGTTCAAGGCAAAATTCTTGAACCTACAACAGGCAATAATTGATGGGACAGGAAATTTCTGAAAAGGCCACTTTTGCCATTTTCACTTTATGTACGTCAGCCATTTTATTGTCATTGAGAAATTAATCTGTCCACCTAAGCGAGGCACTGTTTTGCAATCAAGGCCTTCACATTTTTTATTATACTCCACAACCCACACAGCAGGGAGAGAACTTTCCAAAAGAAAACCTGACAGCTCACTCAGGAAAAGACTGAGTAAATAGATAGGACGTGCACATTGCCTGAAGGTCAGCAAACTCTGGCTCCTGAATTAGCAGCACATCCAAATTCCAGCCACAAAGCTCAGGTCTGACAGCTCCTCTCTAACTCCTACCCCAATTAAAATGACCAAGACCATTCACCTTCTGACCCCCACCCCTTCAGCTCTCCCAAAGTAAAAAGCATGGTCCCTTAATCCAAGTACAGACCCACTACCTGAGGGACATGCCCATGCAATGTGCTGGGCATGCATTTTACTACAAAATGGGAACCATCCACAGGACTGACCCTATGGGAATCCAATTCTGCTTTTGGGATATTAGGATTCTCATGCAAGATATTAAGACCTTTGTGTTTGCAGGTGGTGTGTCAGTGGTAGTTACTATGAGTGGAAAGCTGTTGGGCCATTATTAAGAAATAGTGACCTGCATTTCAAACAAACCAAACTAATCAGTGGCTATGATTTTGCACCAGCTGCCTAATAATAGTTTGTCTAATGAAATATTCATATTATCATATATTTCCCATCTTAGAGGATGATCAGAATGTCACTTTAATATTTTCCCCTTACTAAAATAAAACTTTAATTAAGGCTAAAGATATATTGCCTACGGAAAGCTAAACTGTTTAAAATTATTAACTGCTTGAATACTTGTTGCTATACTACAAGCTGCCATAAAAGAAAAGAAATTAAGTACATGGGGGATTAATGCAATTTTGAAAGCTGCGTTCCCCTCCCTCCTCCTTTTAGATACGCCTAACTGAGCCATAACTATTTTTCTCCACTCAGCCAGACTCCAGCTTTGTGGCTTTTTTAATAACCTGGCTTTTCAAGCTTGTGCCCCCAAGAGCCTTTTCATTTCTGCCGCACTACCTACAAGCAAATTTCTTCCAGTTGCTCAACAGCCTAATGCCTCCCTTTCTTCGTTGTTGAAGCATTTCATTGCAGTTTCATTGACGGGGAGGTGTTCTGTTACAGTGGAATCAATAGCTCAGGGCTTCCCAGCACACCGATTAGCTTGTCAGTCAGAGCCTGGGGGAGGTAGTGTAAATCCCAGAATACCAGGGGCCACCAGTTTGAAAAGTAAGGAATGCAAGAAGCCCGCATGGGTTTTTCTACCACCTGTTGCTCTGCAACATGTGCAAAGTGTATTAACTTCTTTGCTGCTACATGCCTTAAAGATCAACTGTGATAGAAGCTTTAAGCTTTTGGAATATTTTAATTCATTACAGGAATCAACTTTTACTGATTTGTGACAAAAGGCATGTTTTTTCAGTGGTTGGGCTTTTTGTTGGGGTTTTTCAGTAGGTTTGAATTTGGCAACATGTTGGTTCCTCTTTCAGCTTGCTTCCCCCCCACCCCCTTTTAAATCAGTACCTCGTCTGCTTTTTTATTATGTAGGAATAGAAACCATTTTTTATAGCAAATGTGGTTCCTTCCTCTGCCCTCCCTTCCACCACAAAAATAGTATCTGTTTAGACAATCCAGACTGTCATGAGGGGGATATTTATTCTTTCACCAGTTTAGATTTGAGGAGGATGGAATTCTGAAATATGAAGTTGGAAAATTTCTGTTGTACATATGCTCCTGGCGCAGAGAACCTGAGTGATGGTGGCTGTGCTCCCATTATGTTGCCATACTGGCAGAGAGCAGAGCAGCTTCAGCTCCTTCCAGCTTTTTTAGGGACCTCTGGTATTGATGAGGAAAAATTAGAGAAGCTCAGATTTGCTCTTAACTGCACATGCAATTGGCCTTCAAGCCAAGGATGTTGCTCAGCTACCTCTCTCAGATTCCTCTGTTGGATAAAAATGTGTCCTAATGGATAGGCAAGGTAATATGGAGATATATTGTCCACACTCATGGTTTGAAATGGTGAGTGAGCAACACATCTCTGGATCAACCTCTAGGTTATTAAATCTAAGTGCTCAAGTTCTAAGAAAATATATGTAACTGAAACTCCTCTAAAGACAGCCATTAAAAACAGAGGCACAGGCCCTTTGAGCCAACCCAAGGAAACCTTATTACAGACATTTATTATCCAAAAACCACGTCACATATGACTGCAAAAGGAAATTCTGTGCTTAGAGCATAAAAGTCTGCGCTTTGGAAAGGTTTTGCTATCACCACATTTGGGTTTGCTCACAAAACCTCTACAAACTCACCACAGACCACAAAGTAAACCTGCATGGTGCAAATTGTGCTTATTAACATAATTCCACAAAATTAACTCAATAGAGCCTTTTTTTTTATTATTAATTTTGTTTTAAAAGAATGGCACTGGGATTTTCTAACTAATAGCATAAACAACAGCTGGAAGCTCTGGGTTATCCAAGTGGATTCCAAAGTTTACACTGAAAATATTAATCTTTTCAGTAGAGAATAATTTTAGACTCATGTCTTTCCACATGTGAGGAATAAAAAAAGTTTACATTAAATTAAGGACCCTTAGTGAAATGCCCTCTGCTTTAGAGCGAAGAAGGAATCCAAGATGATTTTTCTAAGCTTTTTCCTTTCACTGGTGAATGTAAGCCTGCTTTAAATTTAAAATATAAATGTGCATCTTATTCTTTCAAGCATGTTGCTCCAGATTTTCAGTTGCTCAAGCAACACACCAGGAAGATGCAACTGAACTTTTTCTGATACTGTAGACCACATATCTTTTATATCACCTGATCATTAATAATCCTGAGAATGTCCATAACAAATCTTTTTTTCTCCTCTTCTCCTCCACCCACTGCTATTTTTGCTGTTAATTCAGCAAAATTAGTAGGCTTCTGTTGTCAGAACAAATCACTCCCACACTGTTATGAATGTGGTTACTCAGCAAGACTACACGTTCAGAATTTAGGGGTTGTTTTTCCTCACTGTTTCCATCTTTCACTTCTTTTCCTCCCCCTTGTATGCACTGCAGTTGTGAACATCTGATATGGGTAAAATTGCACTGGGTGATTACTTAAATTCAGCCTTTGACTACAGAAAAATACTCCATGTCTTGACACTTCTTTCACCAAAACCCCTGCCTGGTGTTGAATCAAAGCACTTGCAATAAAAGCATGCTATCATATATCATTTCATCCATTTTAACCAGTAAGTGTAATTAATTATTTCTTTACCTTGCACCTTACAGACAGATACCTCAGGCATCTAAGAGCAGGTCTGCTACTTGTAACCACTTGAAGCTTCTGTCATCAGAAGGGGATTACCCTATGTTGCTTATTACACGTACACACATGCACATATACACACACATACATACACATTATAATCCAAAAAGGAATGCAAGACCTCACAGCCATGAGCTATCAATGCCAGGCTCAGCCTGGAAAGCAGCAAAACAGGACCCATCCAGCACAGCATGGCCTGAAGTTTGCACTGACCAACAGATTTGCCCCACAGAGATCATGTTTCAGTACAATTAAATGTCTTGTTAGATGTAGGCTAGAAAAGATGTAACTATACATAGTAAATATGTATATATATATATGCATGCACTTTCCTGCTGTTGATGCCTCAAGTTTAGTACAAGTGAATAGATCAGTAAACACTTTCACAGACTGTTTGGGAAAAACATAGACAAATTAAGGAAAATTAAAAGAGAAAGAAGTCATTCACAGGTAAAGTGGTACTACCTTTCAGACATTATTGTTTCAAATTATCACTATTTATAAAACTCAAGAATGAATTCATGGACAAATGCTGTAAAATATTCATGAGCTTTCTATGGATGTGGAAGTTTTGGCTAAACATGAACGTACCTGTGCAGAATATACACACCCAAACAAAAACACAGATACAAAGAGATACAGACATCACTCGCATCCAGCTGAGAAACCTACTAGTTGGACCAACAGACATGTATATTCTCTTATGGTAAATTGGAATAGACTCTAAGGGCATGATGTCCAAATGATTATGTGTCATGGGCATCCAAACACATTTTTAACACAAAATACTTCTGTACATCAAATTGTTTGATAAAAGGGTAATAAAATCCTATTTCATGCCCATAGTCTCTGTCCCTTCACCTACAGTTTTCTCCAGCTCTGTTCATACAGCACATGCACTGAAAAACTTGCCTCTGTTAACTGGTACTGCATAAGCTAGGTTACACATTTCATATCCAAATCAACACCTACAGCCATCATGACTTCATGTGTTTGGATTCTATCCTAACTGGCAGTAAAAGCTGTCATTAGGAGCAGGAAACAGTATGAAAGACCTTTCATGGCCTCTTTCAGCATGCAATGTCATCTGTTACCATGGGTTGTATAGTACTGATGGCTATAAATGCCACTATGAATGATGCAATCTCATATGTGATGATGAACTTGAAAAAACCTTTGTTGAATTTGTGCTTAAGGTGCTTGTATTCCAGTTATTCATGAGCATCCAAAATGTTGATCACCAGCCGGGTGTTTCAGCAACCCCAGTGGCAATGCTACAAAACTCACGAACAGCTCTTCCTGTAAAAGATGGCACAAATAAACTCACTTTATAGATTCCATGAGAGCAATTTGTCAGGCATCTCAGCTGTGGCTCATTTCCCTAAATTTCGTTACCCTTCCTGGTAGAAAGGTTTAGAAATAAAATTTGCAGTTTCCTTTTCTTTTCCTTAAATGATAGTGTTTCTCTGTGCAGACGTATCCGTAAATACATTCGGGAATCTCAATTGCTCTGGTGTGTAAACTAGCTTATCTATAAGGAGTAAAGCAATTTATTTCCCAAACTGTGGGTGTGAGGCAAAGAATTGGGTGAACCCCAAAGTGAGAGATGTAGAAAGCTAGCCAGTGTTCTGCATGGTTCAAAAGGACATTGTGGGCAAGTCCCCATCACTGACTGCCAATGGCTCTCCATAACAAGCAGCTGCAATCTTTCCTACCACAGCCATGGGCCACTTTTAGGAAGCAGCTGCTAATCATGCTGTATTGTGTGGTGATTTTGTGCTGTGACAAAATATCCCCAGCATAGGCTGTGACAAACTCATCAAATGTACATCCAAAGGCAAAGAGGTCAAGTTTTAACCCACAAGAAACTAAATTTCAACAGTGTTGAATTTGCTTTGTTGAGAAACAGGTTTTGCAACTCTGAGTGGTCAGTTGTCTTGTTGGCCCTCTTCAGGGCTGGTCTACCAGCCCTGGATGACCAGTTCCATGATGAAGCAAAGTCACCTTGTGGTTGCAATCTGTATTATATCTCTGGGGCTTCTTTCTGGAGGAGAGAGCTGTAAATTGAGTTGCCAGTCCAGAAAAATTTCAAAGTAAAAAGTACCAAAACAGTAACTAAGAAAACTCTAAATGAGTCAGTATTGTCAGAAACGTAGACACAGCTAACAAAGCTTAACTCTGCTGCAGAGGACACAAAGAGCATTGAGCTAACAGAAACACTAATGAAAGAACTCAGGCACTTTGTGCTACCTGAAATGCATCATGAAGTTAAGGAAGATTGCTATAGTCCATAAGGTCCACAGTAAAACCAGATTTTCATCACTGACTTTGGAACTCCCTGGTCCTATGAACTGTTAGCCAGAAAAAATTCCTTTATGAGAGAGTCTAATATTGTGATAAATATAGAACTTCATCACCTCATTTTACTTTGTGCATCATATGGGATATAAGTAGATAAAAAACTGCACTAAAGCAATTTCTAAATATCCTTTATTTTCCTCTAACAGGAATAACTGACAGGGCATAACAATTTGATAGCATTAACTATACGTACAATAGTAATACACAGGTAATTTGTAATAGCAGATTTACTTGATTATGTGGGTATTTTTAAGAAGATTGGAACATATGGAAAAGAAAACATAGGAAAGAAATAAAGTGGGAAAATGAAATGTTAAGTGATATGCTGCGTGAGACAGATGTACCATATTAATCCATGTTTAAGCATTAAAATATGGAGAGGTGAGGGGGCTACTGATGAAGGCAGCCATTCCTGTGACTCACCAGCCCAGGGCACATGGCTAGCCCCTGGGAGGCTTTACAAGCAAAAGGATCATATTGCATTTAGTGGCACCCAGGACTTTCACCCATGCTGGTGACTTGGGAGATCTGCCTGTGATTTTAGTCCCTCTGAAGTCGAACGTGAAAGTCTCACATCTGCACACAACCTAGTCAAACACATCTTTACCAGCTCCTATGTGCTAGATATAACAGCATAGCGTTTAGTCTCTTTAAACTGTTTAAGATACATCTTGGTACTAATTCTCTACCTTAGATAAAACCCATCCTTTTCACTTTTTAACCAAATAAGCAAAGATGCTCACCTTCTTTCTTCTTTCTCTATGTACTAAGTGATCACAAAAAGGTGGTCAGTGGAATTCCTTAAACACCACTGAATATGCTTGCCCAGGAAGACAAGATTTCACTGTCAAAACCTGGAGCTATACAGAGAAAAATAATAAAAAGATTAGGGAAGAAGAGTTTTTCAGGTCTAGAACCAGAGCCTTGTAACAAGGATAGCCCCTTTTGTTCTCATCTCTTTTAACTTTCTTTTTCCCTTGTAACAGTTGCCCAGTGGTTATGAAGAGCTTCAGTCCTGCATTTCAACTAAGGGGCCCTTCTTTATTCTCTCAGAAGAGGGTTGTCTCAAGAGCACCATGCTAAAGTGCTAAGTTATCATCAGGCCAGGGCTTTCGTGCAACTGTTTGTGTGTGTGTGAAACAAGCTCTCAACATGTTAGTAAGAAGCCTTTAACCCAGATTACGCCACCTCTCTTTCTATAGTGTTCTTTTAGGGCAGAGTGTGAAAGGTCACCCTCTCAGGCTGGATAGCAGTACTCAACCAATTACAGTGCACCAGTGTTTCCACAAAAGAGAGTTTCAAGCCCACAGCTACAAAAGGTTTTACGTGTCTGATTTTCAAAAACACAATTACAAAAGGAGGAGGCTCGCTTATGTCTATTTTTTTGTCCCTGAATGATTTTTTTGTTTAAATAAAAGAATCAATCCTGCTTCTCCAAAGAGGTCTGAAAAATGTGGCCAGACCAGCACCTACACTATTTAAAAAGCAAAACCTCTAATCCCTCAGGTTCAAGTAGGTGTGATTCAGGAGTCCTGTAGCTGCCAGAATAATAGGATGGGTTATCTGAGTATATGAGTAGGCTGGCATTATGAAAGCCATATTTACAGCAAGTGGTATAATGACTTTGAATTACACCTTGCATATTCCTCATATTCCTGACACGTTGAAAATTCTGTATTTCTTTTTCACAGATATCTTTTTCAGACCTAATTTACTAACTAAATTTTCGTTGTTATCCTAAATGCAATTTCTTCACAAGTAGCATATCCATAGGGAGTTCACTGCAAATGTGGTTAGGGTGATCCTTCCCTGAGCATTAACCATCTTAGAAGTCCTAAGGCAGATAGTTCCCTATTTAACCTGGAGGCCCAGTGTCTTCCTTTACACTGCGTAGCTAAAGGTCTCTCATTAGTTAGGGAAAAATATCTCAAATGCTTTTACATTGTGTGGTTGAGTATTCAAAAGACAGGACTTAGGCCAGCAGCTCTTCCTAGTTAGTTTGCAAGGAATGCCCCATGCTTTCAGCCTAATTGTTAAATAACATCACAATGACTATTTTGAAGCTACCTAGGAGTGTTTAGTAGCTGCTGCAATCAAATCAAATAAAGAACCTGGAAAAATCTCAACCTGGAAGTCTCGTTATTTCTGGTACATCCATAACAGTAGCACATGTGTTTAGAACTTTTTGTATTTTTCTCTAAGAAAGAGCTGTATTTTCAATCCCCTTTCTTCTGGACCCCTGGAAAAACCTATTAAAAGCACAGAAATTGAGTGTCTTTTGCAGAGGAAGGTGACAACTACAGGAATTGAATAAAACATGGTATTAGAATCGGCAGTAAAATATTCCTGGGATCACAAGCTGTAGGTGAATTGTTGCAATAGCATTAATTAGAAAAATTGGGACAGAAAGAGAAAACTTTGTTGTAGGTAATGTAGAAGACCTACAAAGTCACAGAAGAAAACCAAAGGTTGATGCAATTTATGTCAGGGCAGAAAACAAAGTCCACAGGATTCCTGGGAAACTCCGTGGAGATAAAAGCCACCCATGCTACAAACTCCCATGGTGATTCTGGGGAAACTGGTTAAAATTCCTGTACCTCGTTGTATGTATCTGCAAAATGATTACTGATGTAATTCTCAAATGTGTTGTGAGATTTACTTGCCAAGTTTTGGGGATTCTTGAAAGAGAAGAGCCAAGTGAAGTTTCACACCATCTCACAGAAGATATATGCAAGATTTTATATGAGCCTATCTACATGCTCCTATATGGATTCCCCAAAAGATAAAATAAAACATGCACATTTCCAGAAATTGCCCCATGTCTTTTCCTCCTCTTCCTCCATTCAATGAACTGTTAAAAGGCCAAGAAGAACTGTTGTGCAGATGATACAAAACTAAAGAACTTGTGGTAGGTGTTACACATTTTGGTACCATCTGTGCTATCTAATCCCAGCCAAAACAATCTCCTGTTCCTATGTAACTCTGAATCTCACTGGAAAAGGGGGGGGAGTAGTGTGACTGGCTCAAACCTTCCTGTGTAGGAGTATTATTATCAGTGTTTGCAAATTTTTTCCCTCTTTATAACTGCCATAACTCTTCTTTAAAACCCCTCATCTGGCTTCTGGCCTACTACAGAGACTGAGCTCTCTACAGGAAAATGGCTCATGTTGGTTGGTTCACTTCTGGTGTGTTGGAGGGAATCTTCACCTAAGAGAAAGTCATCACCTGCACAAAAAGATCTTGCTTCCTTTCTTTACTTTCTCACATTGCCTTCCTGTGTTCTTCACCCTCCTGTGGGTCAGGAACACAGACAACATCCTGATGACACATTTTCTTAAGCACAATTTAAGACAAGTATTTCCTGGAACTCATTCTGGATTGAAACCACTTGTGGTAGATGTTTCCAGACATTGATGCCGCTGCAGCTTCTCATAAGACCTGAAATTAGTTTGGGGTTTGTTTGACTCTATTTTGGTTTTAGATTCAATCCATGCTCTCAGGGAGCTTGCTCTTCCCTAAAAGTTAGCGGGAAAACCAGTTTATTCAAGGGGTTCACACATGTACACACATTAGTCATCTTATATGTGACATACACACGATGTTGTCATCACTGTCAAACATAATAAAAGTGAGGCTAAAACACTTAGCCACATATTGATCTGCTTCTGTATCTCCTATAGTATACTTAGTGTAATAAGGTCTTTCTACAGAGCTCTAACACAGGGAACAGCATGTTTCCTGGAACTGTGTGCTTTGGAAACAATAGAGGAAGCATCTGATCTCAAACTTGCCTATTGTTCTGTTATTCGGCTGTTCCCAATCCTTGGGAACCTATGTCCTTCATAAGAAACACAAAGGAGAATCTGTTTAGATTAGCCATTACTCTTCACAAGGCCATTTTGTCTTGGAAGTATCTTTCTATGGGAGAAATATTTGAAAGGACCATGCTAACAGGGGGCAAAAAAGGAGTGATAGAATAAAGAAATTAAAGATCTACTAAGTCATGAAGCCCACCTCCTGCCCAGTGCAAAATGACATTGTATGCCTCATTTTGTAGTCCTGTGGCAACTCCTAGCAATGAAGGCTTCCTTCTGGATAGGCAGGGAATAACCCCTGCCCCAGAAGTCCACTCTCTTTGTTGTCAGTATGTGTTTCAGTGTTAGTTCAACACACCTGTTTATACTGAAAGCTTGTGCAAAATATTCTGTGTAGTTTCATTCATTCTACTGAAAGACAGCAGCTCTTGCAAATTACATAAACTTGATTACTGTAATTGTTGTCAAGACAAACAAAGTTTGCCTTGTAATGAAACAAGAGATGTAGCACTGTAGTCTTTCACTGTGCTTCTGAGCAACGCTTTTGTTGTATTTTATTGCCCTTGGAAGATGGCATCTGCAAACTGATCTTTACCACAAATAATCAGTATGTTTGAGGCAGAGATGAATATGCAGCAACAGTACCAAAAGGGTAAGCTCCAGTGCCTGTTTGCTAATTCCTTACTTTCACCCTACCCTCTTGCCTGCAGTTACTTTTCTTCTTGTCTCTGCACTTCCCACATTACCTGGATCAGATAAATGAATGCTCTGTTTAATCTTATTAAAGCAAAATCCACTCAACTATCTTATAGTTAAGTACAAAATCTTAGCTCCAGAACATTGGTTTTGCCCAGGGATACGGAAGAGATAGAAGTGCTTATTCAAGGATAGATTGGTCTCATTGACACATGTGGTCAACCTGCTAACATGTTTGTACAATGCAAGATTGTACAGTCCAACTTCAGAGGAAAAGTTGTTTCTTTCTTTTCTTTAAGGTAATCATCCAGTTTGCAGGAGCAAAGGTATTTATTGCTCTACCTTTGACTTCTTTTTTCTCTCTTAGGTGAGTCACAGAAAATATCTGGGGTTTTATCATATCCATCTTTTCAAAAAAGAGGTGAAACAGATAGACATAAACTATTAACCCAGGATTTAAAAAATTATCTCTCCTTTTGTTCATTCATCAGTAATCCTGTGTCTAATAAAAGCAGATCAGGTACCTTTAACAAAATGGTATTTCTATATTACCCCTGGGTAATTCAGAATGGTAGGTATTTTAATCTCTACAATCCCTAGTATGTATCTATTTATTTTCACTGGCTTTTGGCACCCAGCTGGCAAAAATCCAGTCCCCATGGCAAGAGAACTATCAGAAACAATAGGAACTTCAGAGAGGAACACAGAAAGAGAATGAATGATCAAATTAACAATGTTTTATATTTGGTTTCTGCTGGCATTTAGCTGGCATGGACACACACAGAGATACAAACACACACCAAGTAATACAAGGCAAGAGAAAGCAAGGGAAGAGGAAGAGGGATTGAAACTGGAGCACAATACACTCAGAGAAATCCCAACAGACCCACTACGTTTTATTCAAGTTTTCTTGCTTTCCCAAGCCTCTCTAACTGGCGTTATTCCACTGCAAATAAGCATAGAAGATAAGAAAATCTGAATGAGAGCAGAACTGCCCTGATTCCAACATGCACTCTCTGTGTTCAAAAGTCACTTTGCCACCATTTTGCCAAAAATACCGTTTGTGTGTTTCTGCATGAGAGAGTTTATAAGTTTCCAGTGTCAGAGACATCAGTGACTGTATTTATTAGCTTGTTTAAAAATCTCAACAAATCTTTCGAAGTTTTATATTTTCTTCATAAAGCTTGCCAAGTCAAGTCCCCAAAACTTCACAAATAACATTGTAATGGTAGAGATAATGAAGTTATTCTACAAGGAGAGGATATCAAACCAGTAGGATTTGCAGACATATTGGAGACCAACATTAAATACAAAATTATCTTGGCTAATTGGAGGAATGGTCCTAAATAAACCAACATGTGGTTCAAGATGGGCTAATGCAAAGGGCTGCATCCTGTAGGAAAGACAACATTACTGTAGAAGGTGATCTCGGAGATACCATTAGTGTCAGATTAAACTTGAATCAACAATGTTAGGGGGGAAAAGGGACATGTCTTATTGGAATGATGTGCAATCTGCAGAGCATCTGATGCTTCCCAGCTTCAGGTACCATCTGGAAGACTGGGGTCTGTAATGCAAGAAAGGTTTGTACCAAACAGAAAAGGTCTCATTTCTACCAATGTGGTAATATTGAGGACTTAAATTTACTCAGTCTCAATAAGAGAAGGAAAGGAATGATAACAGCCTTCAAAAATATAAAACAGGAAGTAAAGGTGAGAAGAACAAACTATTTTACATGTTCACTCAGACTAACAAGATTAGGGGGAGATATCAAAAAATATTAAATACACTGAGTATAGCTGAGTGCTAGAATAGACTATTTCAGGATCTGTGGGACTAAAGGTTGTTAAGAAAAAGCAGCATAGGTAAGCTTTGTCCAGACCATTGCTTAACCTGTCCTAGCACAGAAAAGGACTAGATAATATCACAAGATCCTTCCCTGGCTCACTCCAGATGCTTCCACAACAACATTTAGGAAATGTCAGAATTCCTCATTGTCCTCCACACAGCATGAGCTGCAGATGCAAAGAATTAAGGAGCAAGAAAATTATCTCTGCTTAGTTCTGGCACCACAGCAGCTCTCAGAAAAGAGGAGGAGGAAGCTTCAGCAGAAGCCCAGCTCAGTCCCTTCAATCCCAGACACAAAGACACTCCCTCTCTTCTCAGTCATAATACATATGCAATTTGCTTATACATACAAAAGCTGGCACATATTCGGTGCATGCACTGTCTGGAAACTTGGCTACTGAACTCCACTGAGTTTCTGCTGACCATGTGTGAATTGGCTTTCTTTCTTTTCCCTCAGAATCTTAGAAACTGGATGAAAAATGAGGCAAATTTATCCATAGGACAACAAATTGCACAGGGAGCCATTCTGCCAAGTTTCATTTCTACACATCCAGAGATGAAAATGATAAGTCTTTTCCATTAAACTTGTCTAAAATGCATGAGCAGAATAAGATTTCTGTGACATGCCAGGACAATTTCAATCTAAAGCATTTTTAACAGGAAAAAAGTGCTAATTTCCAGGCCAAAAATGCAAAATTTCAACCAAATTATTTTAAGTTTGGTTAAGTTAAAACAGAAAACTGAAAAAAAATAAAAGTCCTGTTGAAAGTTAGTGCCACATAATAATTAGATAGAATAAAGTAGCATAAGACTGAAAAGAACTTCCAATGTCAGTTAACCCAGTTCTCTACTATGTAACTACATTGTGTAAGCCCATTTATAAATGCATTGAACTCCAAGTTAAAACTAGTTTCTTTATTTGACTTAACTGCACCTATTAGAAGACTATTCTAATGGTTGGACTTGATCTTAAATGCCTTTTCCAACCTCATTGATTCTGTGGTTTTATGATTCTATTCATGAGTATCAGTCCTCAACTGACTAGAAATCTTTCCCTAATTGCTAACTTAGATTTATCCACCATCAGTTTATTCCATTGGTTTATGTGCCAGCAGTTTTCTAAATTAAATAAATATTTTATCTCACTTCTTTACTTCTATGATGTATTTATAGGGAAAACCATAGCCCATATTCATCAGTACTTCTTGTACTGTTTATGATATGTAACTCGTATAGTGTTTCATGTCTACTTTGTACCTTAAGGAACCAAAGATGCCTACATTCATGTGTGTGTCAGTTCAGGTACACACACTGTGGAATGAATACAAAGTGATGGATGTACAGGAAAAAACCTTTCATTAGGCAAGTTTCAAAACTGACCTGCTCAGACCATTCTTCTGAAGGTTTAAGTACTAGCCATTGCACCTGGCTCAGTTTCATACAATCTTACCATTTTCCTGCTCCAATAACAGTGCTGACACTTTGTGATGACAGAACTGCTTTTAGTTCTGGCTGTTAAAGAAACAAAATGCAAGTCCTTTGGCAAACAGCTTCTGCAAGCAGGAAAAGGACATCAGGAGTTTATCATAAACCTCATTAGAAGCAATTCTGTTCTGCAAGACTATGGAGAGAGGATTCTGTAAAAGAGAAAACAGACAGGAGGGAGCAAACGAATCTGAGGTATCATTCAGCTCTATCACTGTGTGGTCCAGTCTGGACAGATACTGCTGCACTCTGTTGTAGATAACAGGCACTCTCTATAGCACAGATGAGAGCAATCCTTGAAACACAGAAAGGAAAGAGTTCAAAGAGACTCCATTTCTTGAAGTATCAAATCCAAACTCCAGCTAAGAGCAAAAGAACAGCCTGGGGAATCTGGGGACTTTGCTATGATAGTTTAATTAGACAAGCCTTATCTGTACAACAAATGTGGCATCTCTCTGAAAAAATGCTTTTTGCCCCTCACTTAAAACTCTGTTGCTTTCCCCAGCACTGGAATGGCCTTTGCCTAGTTCCAGGCATGCTGCCTACAAGCTGGACACCATCTTTGCACTGAAACTTGAAGGTTTCACCTCTAAATGCGCAGCATTTTTTTAATGTAAACCCAGAAAATGTTCTGGCAGTTAGTCACTGAATAAGGGGATTCTTTCCAAAAATGCTTAGGGAAAGCTGTATTTAGCACATGTATTTATAGCATAGTATTTTACATATTTTGCACTTATCTGTCTGGACTTTCTTTTAAAAAATGTCTTATCACTATTAGTCTAAATACAGTCTCTCAGATTATTTCCCATCATCTCTATTTCATTATCCAACTGAGTGCTCTTATCTGGACATTTCAATATTTGTTTAAAATTATTAAGATTTCTCTGTAAAGTTTCCAGGGGAAAAAATAGAAAACTCTTAACTCCATTTTCTCAAAGCACAAGAACAAGGGGAGAATCAAGTAAGACTGGATGCAGCTGATTAGAAATAATAATAAGAAATTCTCTTGATTCAAATAGTTTGGCAATTTAACCATCAAAGGATATCACTGATTTCCAGCATGTAAGGAAAGAAGCACATAGTAGTGGGTACCCTCCAGGGATTCACAGGAAGATGAATATGTATTGACTGACCTATTCACAGCTAGAAAGGGATGTCATCCTTAGAAGGAAAAGCCACCATTTAAACTGGACAACTGAAAGGTAGATGCCAATACTGTCAGACTACAAAAATCATAGACTAGTTAGGGTTGGAAAGGACCTTAAGACTAATCTAGTTCCAGCAATGAGCTATCTTAATGAAAATGACATAGAAGTCCTGCAAGCAAACTGATACTGAATTGCCTTTAACCAGGAACTTGGTGTCATCATGCAGAAGAGCCAACAGCCCCTCTGATCCTCCCAGATTTGCTGTCCTTCCTCGCTGAGACCCACTTAAGGTTATATCTGTGCCACCAGTGGGTTCTTTGGCCTCGTGTAGTTTGCTGTGAAATTTACGAAGTCTATGCATCACTGAGGCCCAGTGGGCCCCAGTTCTCCTGCAGAGTTTACAAACATCCTTCATTCACAGGATTTGTGAGCTTTCTATAGTCTCTATAGTGAGGTCTTCAAGAGCTTTACTTGACTATGTAGCTACTATTTAGCTGTCGATTCTTAATTCCAATGCATAAAATTCAGATTTATCTAGGTGGCATAGGATTTTCTTAATACTGCATGATGTATTATTTCAGCCCTAACAGAGAGGCATTTTTAGATATCAAAGGCAGCAGAATCAGCTACCTTTGAAACATCTTACTGTATGACAGACGATGCTTTAGAAGTGAAAAAGTTTAGATACTTTTGTCAAAGGTAAGAATAATACTTTTTCCACATTATCATTTAAAAAGGGGGAAGGGAGATTGCTCTCAAGTTTGCTCATCTTTTCTTGAATAGGAAAAGGGGCCCAGGGTCAGAAACTTCCCTTCTGGTCACAGGCAAAACAGAAAATCCAGGAAGATCAGATGTGTTTTGAACAAGAAAGAGAACTATTGGGGGACGGGAGAGGGGAAGCAGGATGGAAACGGCAAGTCCAGGGTGGACAAGAATAATAAGCTACAAGGTTAAGAGAGAAGAATAACACTCCTGCTTATAAGTAATAGCTTCCTATTCCTGGATGTCCTGTGCATCTGGAGGTGGGAGCAGCCCCAGAAACGCTCCTCACCGCACAGACTGACGTGCTTTTTACAGGACGAGGCATTAAAGGCAGCCAGCGGGTGGGAAAGGACTGCGCGGCATCGCCGGGGGATACCCACCCTTTTTGGAGCCCAGGTGAAAGAGGCCTGCCAAGGTCAGGCATTCCGTCACCAGGTGGTGTATTTAATTTAAAAGGAGCGTTAACCTTGTTTACACAAAATAACACCAATATGCAGAGAAGCAGTAAATCCATTGTCGTTAAACAGCGGGGAGGCCGGGCTGCGCTGGCAGCCTGCCCGCCCTAAAGCTCGGCTGGCACCCGCCGGCATCGGCGGCCGCGGAGCCCAGGCCTGTGCAAGGGAATGCTTTACGGTGATGCCCTTTCTACCCTCCAGTTGACTCTTTACATTCTTGTCAAATATATTTAGAACAAGAGGTGTCCACTTGAAGGGAAACATTTGTTAATCACTTAAATGCAGGAGCCTGGCAGCGCTCCAAGTTTACATTTATAAATATGTAGTATCTGTTTCCAGCTAAACAAGGAACTCCTGACCCCCCTTCGCCTGCAATCCGGCAAATATATATACACATACAGGAGGGGAACTTGCAAAGGGTTTGGAAGGGAGCTGGGGGGGCGCTGGAAATGATGAACAGAACCAGCTTGCCCGCGGTAGGACCGGTCCATCCCCCTCCCTTCCCCGCCGTCAATTTGTTCTCCGCCTTTGTCTGCAAGTGTTGTAGATAACAGCGCAGAAAGAGGATGATGTATCTTCAAGTAATGAACAGATTAAAGTTAAATTCCTGTTGACCGAGACAGTTGTGTTGACATTCCTGTTGTTTACAGGCAGCTGTCTCTACTAATGACACTTTGATAACTGGAGTGAGGCTGCTGTTGGGTAGGGGGATGGGGGCAGGCAGAGTCAGCCGGGTTAAAGAATGCTCTGTTTAAAACCCGGTCATCCAATTAAACATTAAAGCTGGATCAGAGACTGTCGGCAGCGGTGCTGTTTGGGAAGGGGAAAATTCTGGGCTTCTTTTTTAACTTATGCTCAGATTATGTGGCTTAGAGGTCAGCCTGCCCCAGTTTGCTGGAGGATGCAGAAGATTCCAAGACTACTTAAATCAGAAAGCTGTAAACTCTGTCAAGCCATCCATGCGCTGCCATGACATGGGGCAAGCATACACACAGTCACTGGCAGGGTGGGACTGGGGTCACACAGAGGTCCTCTGGGACAGCTTCCGTCTCCCACAGCTTTTCAAATAGGCAGCAAAACAGAGAAAAGATCCATGAGCATCCCGCTGCACTATGGCTATTCCCATGATTTTCTGCCGCCTTCTCCACATCTCTCAAATATAAGTTGCTTTGCTGGGCATTTTGAGTTGCTGGAGCTTTGTTTATTGCTTGTTCTTAAATTAATATGTTTACCATTAACAGCTCCCCTATTTAGCTGTGGGCTTCTCATCAGCAAAGGCTAAACTGAAATCCTGGAGACCGCTCCTGAAGTCCTTGCTCAGGTCAAATTCCCAAGGGGAGCACATAAAGCCCAAGATCTACCAGGTGATAAACTTCAGACATGTAAACAGTCTACTAGATCCCTTCTCTGTTGAAAATTAAACAAATGCTTAAGCACTCTAACAAATCAATGCCCAAAGAAGATAGCATAAGCCATAACCCCACAAGGCATCAGCCCCAGCTGCCTTTGTGTCAGCAAGGTTTGAGCCTACTTAGACCCAGAAAGCAGCTCTTCAGATGCTGAAGGCACCTGGCATTAAGCTACTACCTCAAAGATTCAAGAGCTCCAGAGGACCACTTAGAATGCAGATGCTTCTTCCCCATCTTTTTCTTAAGCCCAAATTTAAGGCTTTTAAGACAATGTGAAAATGTCTCTCTAATTCCAAATCAAATGCCACATGCTCATTAACTATAGGCAGTCATAGAAATCAATGGATTTATTTTTTAATTTATGAAGTCATTTAATGGACTTCAGACTCCAAATAAAAGCACGAAAAAGGCAGCTTTTCCTTCCATCACTGAAACCATCACTGCTTCTGTAGCAAAAGCACATTTCATGCAGCAAGAACGTTTACAGTAAACACAAGTTAATTTAAATGAGTATCAATTAGAGGGAATGAGCCTTGCTAAGAAATCTTGGCTCCTTTTATCGATCCAGACGATTAGAAATTGAATCTTTCTAAAGTTCAGAGCATCCGTTGGTTTGACATTTTTTCATACAACATGTAATTAGGAATGGGAGTGCAGCTGTGTTCCATGTACAGTTGAAACACTTGGTAGATGGAAATACACATATATTCCAGGTAAACTCCCAACATGCATGCCAAAAAAGGCCCAGATTTCTTAGCAGCACAAAAAGTCACCATTTATCTCCAGAAACAGAAGTCACACTTAAAGACTGTCATCTGTGCACATGCCTAACCTAATGTTAATCCATCGCAAACAGCAGCGTGCTGACCATCTGCAAGTCAGGTCATAACCACATTCAGTTTTACAAGACAAGCAGGGTTACATCAGCCCAGTTTCCAGTGGGAGAGTCTCCAAGTAAAACTTGGAGCCGCTACAAGAAACCACACTGGGGGTGAGGCAGTAGCTCCCATCCTCCCCTGAGACTTTGTGTTGTACCAGTGCCTCCGTGTTTATGATAAGAAGCCGGACCCAAGCTCTGACTTACGGCCACTTAAAGATACTATAGCACTTTTCACTCGCTGGAACAAGAGTTTCAGAACCAGTGCCTTGGCTGCAGTCCAGCTTGGTAATTACTTTTTGCATTTCTAAACATTACCGGTATAGAGGCAGGCAGAGGTTACTTTCTACTATTGAGTAACACCAAGTCACAAAGAACGGCCTGAAGAGCTGGCTGCATTTCAGAGGCAGTGGGAGAGATCTCTGCAGTCTGTAAAGTGTTTTGGGATCCTTCAAGATGAAAGGTTCATTAACAATTGGAAGTTAATATTAGCATAATAATCAGTCATAGCTCTTCTTGTGAAACCTACTCAAGAGATCCCACGCTGCAGGTTTCCATTCTCCAGTGCAAATTTATATGTGTTTCCCAAACTGCAATGAGCAGAGTCCAGCAAGAATTTTCCATTTGAATGATTTTTCCAATAGGAAATGCAGTTTCTTAAGAAGCACAATACTGGGGAGGGAGACGGGCTGTTACCTGAGCAAGTCCCAAACTGCTATTTCTCCATTTGGTGACTGGAAGACCAGAATTAATTTGTTTGTTCTAAAAAGGAGCATACCAATCTGCTGAAATTATTGAAAAGTAAATGCTGAATGGCCAAATACTTTAAGGAATAAAATGGAAGATATATTTTATTATAAGAAAGAAGGTATAATATGAATATATGCACTTTTGGAAAGATTAATATATTTAATGAGGGAAAATGCAAAAATAAAAAGCTTTATTTTGTAGACCAAGTGTTCCAATATTTCTTTTCCAAATAGCAAGTTTCTTTTGGAATTCAATTCTCTTCAGAAAGTATTAAATAATGCAAATGCTAAGAGAGCCACACAGTTTCATGTCAAGGTAAATATTTAGCACTGATTCAAACCAAAAGATTTCAACCAGCAACCAAACAAATCTATTCTTCTGTGTTTCTAACACATAAAGGGAATGATAGTTACATTATTTGCTATCATTTGCTTCTCGTGCTCTCTCAAGGACCAGACATACAATTTCCAGAGCAATACATGTGATTTTCACTAGTAACTTTTCCTAGCATGAAGTGAACTAATACTCACTTTATTTAAACAAACTAGTCTTTGATCAATGGTAGTTTTTCCAGTTGATATCTGTCAACAAAACATAGAAAGAGGGAGGATGACAACTGGATACAAGTTTGAGTAAGAGAATGAGTTATTTTTTCTTTGCAAGAAGCTCCAGTGGAAAAAACTCATGTATACTACTGCTGGGCTTGTCATGCTGCCTGAAGAGGTAGTTTCAGTAACACCTTCAGCTCCTTTAATGAGTACTGTTTTTCCAACAAGAGAAAAATAAAGCTGAGCCTTTTAGGGGAAAAAAAAAAAAAAAAAAAATTTTTTTTTTTCCTTTTTTTTTTTTTTTTTTTTTTTGAATTTTT
>NDXB01022224.1:275785-286794 GCA_002631895.1 Agapornis roseicollis
AAAAAAAAAAAAAAAAAAATTTTTTTTTTTCCCTGTGTTCTTGTTTTCATTTGCTGAGATTTTTGGAGTTTTTTACACCTTGGAAACTTAGACATCAAAATCAAGTTGGAATTGCTGGACACTTAACTAATTAATTAGTTTTGGTATAAGTTGCAAAAATATAGACAACAAGTCTTTTACCCTGAAACGAAAGGCAACATTGAAACACAGAAGTGTCCAATTGAAATACAGCAGACAGGATATTAGCATTAAAATTCAAGTTTTGAGGGGAAAAAGTAGTTTTCAAATTTATTAGCAGGGTGGGATGCCACAGCAGTGAAGCAGAGAACCCTATGTCCAAAACACACCTGAATGGGAAAACCTGTGAATTTTGTAAATATTGTGCAAATGAATATGTTCTCAGGTTCCACAATGCACTGTAAGACAGTGGTGTTAAAAGTCATTGCCTGAACAACTTACTTATTATTGAACAACTTATTTTATTATTATTATTAATTCAACCATTCAACAATTAGTCACAAGTCTGATGTTCACTTTTGCTGATCATTTAGATTTCAAAGGCTGAGGAGGAACCAAACTACAGCAATTTCATCTTAATTCAAGTGTCAACCCTCTTACTGAACCTTGTACATTAGTTGGGTTTTTAGTTAGATTTATTGTTCTACAAGACAGACTTTTCACATGACAAAATGATGTCTTGATTAGTACTGAATGTGCATCATGAGAGATTCCTTGGATTACAAAATAATGACCAGTTTCTAACCAGCACTCCTGTGTCTTTTACCTTTATAACGCTATCAACCGAGTTGACACAAATCATCTCATTTTGGCTGTGACGCATCATTTTATTTCCATTTACCACTGACTTAAGCACACATAATTACTAACTTAGGTCACAAACAAATGTGATGGACAAGTTTCACACTGAGAAAAATGTTTTATTACATGGCATTACTATCAACCTAAGTTAATTAATTAAAATTAACATAAGCTGTTGGCTAATTGCAGCCCAGGAGAAATTCTACTGCACCCGATGGTATAACAATGGAAAATTATCACAATATTTTAAAGCTTGACAAGTTCCACTGCAAAGCTGAGCATTAATAGAAGCAGGTTACCACAGTAAATAGACCAACGCTGACTTTTAGCATGGAATTATGTATGCCTTCAGCTTTGTGGTTGGTGCAGAAGCAGCAGCAGCAATGCTGGTTTGAAAACTGTTATGTTTACGTTGCAATACAAATATCCTCTAAATAAAGTAGACTTTTTCAGCAGTCTTCCTACTACAGCTGCATGAAATACAACCTTCCTGATGACAAATGCCAAAGAAATTATATTAATGCAAAAAAAAATTATATTACACTCTTTTGTGAGGATGTGAAAAGGAAAGCAAATCAGTGTATTTCATTTATGTGACTTTGAGGCCATGAGGAGACTGGTTTAGTTACTTTGCCCAAACAGAAGACAGCAGCTCGATAAAGGTATTTAGGAGCCTAATTTTTACATAGGTGCCTACTCACCATTTAAGTTCAAGGGAATTTAAATCTTTAAGTCCTGTGGCCTGTTTTTACGTGCTTCCTTTGTGATTGTAGCAGCTGTAAAAATTAAGGGGTTCTCTCCATTTACTGGAAGTTTGTTCATAAGAAATAATTTAACAAGAGATAGATCTATATATGGTATTTTAAAAACCCAAAACACTATGTACATCAGAACCACTAAGGAAGTGCAATGGCTTGTCCTAATATGTATGTTTCTGCTCCATGTCTCTTTGGCAATGGAAAGATCTTGAAATATTACCACCCTTGATGTACATAAAACACCACAGCAGATGGACACCAAAGAACAAAATTGAGTTTTGAAAGGAGAGTTTCCCATCCAAGGCAGCCTGAGCAACCTCCCCTCATGCTGTGGTGCTGCTCCAGACAAGAGTAGTGAGAGCATAAAGATAGTTTTTAATGAAATACAGTGAATACTGCAGTCTCAGTGAGCTGACAGGATTGCCAGCCTAGTCAACCCCAAGCTCACAACTGCAATGGACTGTTTCATTCTATTGCCAACAGAAACTTTTAGAATCATAAAGTAATTTTGGTTTGAAAGGGTGTTTGGAGATCATATGGATCAAATCCTCTCATTCCAGATGATCCAGCTTTGAAGTTAGATTCAAAACACCAAGTTGCAGTACCTTTCTGAAGCTTCTGTCTATGTACATACAGTACATAGACATGGGGTTTATTAAATCTCTCAAGACATTTGCTGAAAGCAACTTCTGTTAAGAACGGCATGCATTTTTGTTCTGTTAATACAATCTTTTACTTATCTCCTATCAAATGTATAATAACTATGGCTGTTTATATAGCTGCTTAAAATTAGCACATTGATTTCAATTAAACTGAAAAATGCAGAGCAGGACAGACTGTGAGGTTACCCAGTTTACAGAAATATATTAACCATCAACCTGAGCAATATCCAATGCAGTTTGTTCTCATATCCAGTCCATATCACTGACCAGTATATTGCTCCCTAAATCTCTATTCTTATGTACCCCAGAATCACAGTAACCTAAGCAAACTACTGTCCACCCAGCTGTTTTTGTAGGCAAGCAATGCCCAGTATTGATATGCCTTTCTGTATTTTGTTTGCTGTTTTACAACCTTATAAAAGTATGCTTTTCTAATACCGCTTTTTAAATGAGTTAATGCTAGCAGAAATCAGAATGCATTACCTATATCATCTTTATTGCCTCCTGGTGTTTTGGTATTCCTGGGATGATTTCACTTCCTAATGAGCCTACAAGCCTGAGACAGTTGAGCCGTCTAAGAAATATATCTTGGTTTGGTCTCCTACCCACTTGGCAGGTTGTAACTTGTAGCAGCACTGAAACATAGCAACACTTTGAAAGGTAACCATAATCTGGTTATGCTCACAGTTGTGCAGTTATTGTTCCCTTATTTATGTCCCTTCCCTCTTTCTCACTTTCTTCAGCAAAGACCAAGTTTTACATGCATCTCTAGAAATCATTTTTCAGTGTAGTGGTAATGCACAGGGAAAGGTTTGGCTTTCATAAACCCTGCACTTCTAGAGCTTGTGACTGGGAGTTCACAAGTTTCCCCCTTACCTGGCATGGCTCCTTCAGGCTGACACCAAAACTCCCCAACCTGATCTCCAACACACTCATGGAAACTGGAGCAGTGTCAGCTGCTTCCTAGCACAAGAACAGGTGAAAGAAGTAGGCCTTTTAACAGCTTGATAAACCACAGAGATTTTGTATTCATTAGAGTCATAGGCATTCTTCTTGCCCTTTTTTTACTATACTTTCTTGGAAATTCCAGGCTCAGAAAAGCCTGATGGTTAAACTCTCATGGCACAGATATTTTCTTTCCCTTTTATTGCAAGGCAAAAGATTAAATTCATGTTAGTACTTCTTTGTCCAGAAGTTAAAAATGCCGGATAATGGTTCTTTTAACCATGAACTGACCCTACAGGTAGACCATGCAATGAGGTCTCCTGGGTTAGTAGAGCAAAGGAGGGTATGTGGGTCAGATGCTATTGTCTCTGTTTTCACTGGTAGGTGCAGAGATTTGTTGCTGAAATGTGTTGCTGAACTTTCCACTTAACACTGAAGGTTTACACCAAGCCTGTAGTGTTTTGTCTCTCCTCCGTTGCCTGTGCTCTGTAAGCAACCACTATAAGCACAAAACCCCCTTGATTAGCTCAGATGCACTATGCAGATGCAAAGGTGTGGGAGACCCAAGCACAGGAATGATAAGCAGAGAATCTTTTCTAATGTATCTCTAACTCTTACTTTTGTTTACATTTGATGGGGTAAATCCCAGGGAAAGCAAAAGAAGCGAAAGGAAACATCCCGGTTTCCTGTTAGGTTATTTTATTTCTAACAAAACCCTGGAATATTTCCTATAACGGCTGGTGCAACATGAGATTTCTGTTCTCCTCTCCCTGACTACTGGCAAAAGTAATCATGGATGTTGCTAGTTGAAAAAGTCTAACAAAGACTTTAGTCCTACAATGATGGGTCAAAGGGTTGCACACTGACCTGCAATGGGAAAAAATAATCTCCAATAAAACTAAGTGTCTTTCAGAGTTACAATTATTTGCAATTATCTAATTCAGCATAAAAGGCAAACATGATGTCACAGGGTCTTTGATGCTATAAAAGGCTCTTTTTGTGAAAGGCCTTTGATCCCAACTAATCCACAAGCCAGGTATTGCTAATTTAATTGCCTGACATGTAAATATAAATTACTGAACAGATCTTTGTGTTAATTTTATTTACTGCAATTTTTTATAGATTTTTCTACACTCAAAAGTGTTCTTGTTGCATTTCTATAACATTTTAATGAGTTCTGCAGAGATACTTTCAATTATATAGA
Source organism: Agapornis roseicollis (assembly GCA_002631895.1). NCBI lineage: Eukaryota > Metazoa > Chordata > Aves > Psittaciformes > Psittacidae > Agapornis > Agapornis roseicollis. Next base: position 280,174 of record NDXB01022224.1, read on the forward strand.
AAAAGTGATAACCATTGTTAAACTTGATAACATTTGCTCAGAAACACATGCAATGGAGGGAATGGTACTGACTTCATTACCTGCACAGTTATGTGTGTGTATTCATGTGTGTTCTGCAGGAAAGTGAATTATATCTTCCTGAATATGTCTCAGGAGTAAAATTTCTCACATTTAAAACATATGCAAGCTTCAACTTTTAATCCCTGTTGAAAAAATGAGGTAGTTTATTCTATTGATGCAATTCTTTTTCTTAGGCCTCCTGTGCTTTCAGTTCTTTTAATCCTTTATCATCTTATTTCTTTTGGAGCTACTAGCATACCTATATTGCCAGACAATCATAGTGTAAAGAGAAATTGAAGATGATTTTGCTTGTCAAAAACTTAATATAAAAGTGATGTAACAGAATAGCTAATTCATGTGTAAAAGAAAGAGCAAAAAGAGAAAAGGAATCCTGAAAAACAATGAACAACTTTCTGAAAGTTGTCTCCTTGAAGCAGTCCTTGTGTAATCTCCCCAGCAGACCATGCAGCTATCAGCTGTAATGCATCTCTCCTATGAAAGGCAAGATTGAGCACGTGAATATTGCTTGCCCACATAAGGATTTCTTAGTAATCTTAATGAAATAATACAAAAGGATACTAGCTGTGGAAAGCTTAGATGTCTTGTAATTATACATGGTCTTTTAGGTATTGCCAATTAATATGCATTCTTCTCGCAGGAGTCTAAAACATTAGCAGGAAGCAATAAGAATGATTTTACCACACTAAAAAAGTGAGGAAAGGTTTACACTAAAATTACAATCTGAGCCTAAACAATGACAGCCATTGTCTTGCAATAACATCTGAAAATTGAGAAGTTGCTGGCCTGAGGTGAATCTCAGGGCAGTGAACACAACCAACTTTCAAAACATAATTAGCTAGCATCAATAACTCTATCTGATTAAAATCTCCAATGATAGCACATGTAAAATCACCTTTGTTAATGGAATACAAATATGCTTTCCTCACCATGCTGAAATCAGGCAAATCTTGCTTCGGAAGCAACTACGGGGTTTGGAAGAGAGGGCACTCAAATTTTAACACTGGTCAATTACATTAATGTTAGAAAAGAAAGGAAAAGAAAGAAAGAAAAAGAAAGATAGGAAAAAAGGAAAGGAAAAAGAAAACTCCAATTAGAAGTATCCTGGGGTTATTAGAGATAGCACTGCTCATATCCAATTAAGATGAAAACCATTTTACCGGTTTAATGTGTCACCTCTGGCAGTTTTGGTTTATTAGTTTTATCAGACTTCAGAACTGAAACTCACAGTGATATGTATGCTGTGTACTGGAGAGATAAATGTTAAGGCTTAGAGATTAATTAGTATAGAATAAGATGCTAGAAATGTTGTTCCTTAACCATGGGCATTGTGCAATTTCTCAAGGAAAAATATTCTTTTTCTGAGACATTCCTTCAAAGGGTTAATTTGGATATTGAGGCAGAAAATTACCTACCTGGAACAAGGAGATGTGTTAACCTGCTTTGCTACCCATACATGCAGGTGTGTTAGATACACAGCTAACCCAACACAAAACCACCTTTCCATGCTGTGGTGAAGATGTTGACCTCAGACCAAAAGCAGAGAGCAGTGTGGTTTCAGTGGTGGACTCTTCTCAGTCCTCTGGTTCACCTGTTGAACTCAGTATTGTTTCAGCTTAGCAGCTCTGTCCAATTTGAGGACTATGGGATATCAAGGAAGCAAGTGATTTTAAAAAGAGAGAATACAAAATCAAACACTCTTTTAACATCTGGTATTTCATCAGCAAATGTTACAAGAGAATTCTCATGTAAAGACTATGAAGTGAAAGGAAAATCTCTTACAAAATATGGAGCAGGACCTAAGAATAGAGATTAGATGGAGGAAAAAAATAGAATCTGGTTATTGTGGAGATGAAAACTCATGATTGCTTCCATACTGAATAATCACCAGTATAACTGTAAAATCACCAGAGTAACATCTGTGCTATACAGGCCTCTAAAGACTGAGAAGTTGGGGCAGCATATTTGTACAAAGCAAATTCTTCCTCTAAGAGGACAAAACTCTCCTGCAGCATTTCCACAACTTCCTCCTCTGGGTGGATCAAAAGTAGCTTTTATTAATCCCACTTCCTAACCAGGATAAAATTAGCACATTTGAATGAAATATGGAAATTTAGAACAGAAGCTTTCCTAATTTTTTAACTGACAATTTTAAGACAAAGAAAGCACTGAGGTACCATTAATGTAAATTCCTTAATTCTATTCAAAATAAATGCCTAGAAAAGTAATGATCTGAAAAACAACTGAACAAGTTGTATGCCAGTTAAAGAGAAGCAAGGGGTCTTTTATAGTGTCTGCTGCAGGTACTCTATCAACCTAGGCTGCAAATCTCAATTTAACAATGAAATTGTTGAGAGAAATTTGTTACAGTTCTCAAGAAATAACTGAAAAATAGATTTTGAGCTCTTGATCAGACAACCTGTTTGAGAATTTTAATTGGCTTAATCAAGGTGAATTATAACAGTGTGATTTAAAAAAAAACCCAAACAACTAAGTCAAGGATGCGCATCCCTGAATATCAGGATATATGTTGAATGGAATTGACATGAATAGGATTTATGCCCAAGCTGAACTATAAGAAATCTTACTGGTTTTCCATCAATGAAACCCTAAAGTTGATTACAAGAAATCATGAGCAGTGACATTTCCTATAGATCACTGCAGCTTGAGAATTAAACGCATTTATATATGTGCATTTATATATATACAAGCATAGACATATGTATTGTTACCACAATTCTTTATCAAAATCTGTACTTCATGTGTTTATTTGTACTCCCAGCATTTTAAAAGAATTTTAAAATCTACTATAGTACTAGAGACCAAGTACAGTGCAGTTCTAATCCCACTGCTGACACCAATTTTCTCTATGGGCTGGAAAAACAGAATCTAGAGCAATAAAACTCAGATAACATAGAGTAGTCTAATGGCAACTAATACACTGTACTTTTAAAATATTTTATGATTCTATGAGCATTGACACTGTATATTTTATCAATGACTAATATTCTGATTGTTGCTGCTGCTCTTATTTTTCCACTTTTTAATTAATACAGATACAAAGTCTGAGAAGCATTTCCATGAGAGCATTTACTTTTCCTGTTAGCAGAAAGCCAACATCAAAAGCTTTTCATTTCATTGCATTTTTAATCAATACATATAATAAATAATTCTGAGCTTCTAATATAAAATTAACAAATAAAATCTTTCAGCCTGGGGTTATTGTTGTATATTCTTAACTCAAATATTCAAAGAATTCATTTCAAGATTGAAAGTATTACCTTTTTTTCCACCATCTTCAGCATTCATGTCACTGTGGAATAGGCTGCCCCTTCTCCACAGCCACAAAAAAAAAAGCCATGAAAAATATCTCTGCTTGTTTAGTCACTGTGATTAATCTAGCTGAAGGTACATGAACAAAAAGAGAAGGGTCTTGAAGTCAAAAGGCCCACAGAGTAGCTGAATCTCTGACTGACTTCAAGCAATGTATCCAATTAATGTCCCCCTTCTGCTGAAATCCCTACAATAGTTTCCCTATTTCTCAATCTATTTCTCTCTGAAAGAGTTTCATGTCCACCCACATATAAGGCCCATAATTTGTGGCTAAATGGCAGCTGCAGCTCAGTGCTGGAGGCCTTTCCTCAAATTGGTCTTTAATTGGTATAATCAGGAGCTTGAATTATTGGTTCAACCAAAGGAAAAGTATTCATTCGAACCAACAGGATCGCTCTCTCTTTTTCTTTTAAATTAGCAATAAATTAATGACTTTTCAAGATGTTAAAGAGAAACTAAAACCTATGCACAAAAGATGGGATTCATTAATAAAAGCCAGTCGGTTTCATTCTCATTAAGGAGAAGAGCATTTAGGCAGCGACTTAAAGTCTTTAAAAAAAATAGCAAGGGAGAAGCAGTACAGACTTGGGTGGGTACAATTGAAAATCAAGATAACTTGAACCGTGACCTGAAGAGATCATCAACCTAAGAGGACTTTGGACTGGCTTCCTTTATCCCATAGAGCCTCTTTTCTTTTGCAAATTCTTCTGAATTGTGACAGGTTTTTTTGTTTGGGTTTTTTGGTGGTTTCTGGTTTGTTCTAAAATGTCAGGCACCATCTTTTAATCCTTAAATGTAGCTTGATAAATTAATTCCAGAAACTGAATGCAGCTGAAGGTCAGGAATTGGATCAACCATTCCTACTATCCTGAGATGGACTCTGCCTCAAAAGCAAGCTCCTGTAAGGGCTCAGGTTGTGTCCTTCCTCTGTTTATTTAGTGCCTGGTTTTAACCAAACAACTCATCTTGATTGGGGCATTTGGTCTTTAAAAACTTTTAGAAGCATTTAATGTGCCAAAATCATCTGCTTTTGTCAGAAAGCCATAATATATATATATATATGTTACAATCCCAGAACTTGAGTGCTTGTCCTTTTCATAATAACCGTGTCTTATTTGGGATTGTTAAAATATGTCCTCTAAGGATTTGTCAGCAGGGCAGATCCTTTCTTGGGCCATTGATGTGTGTAAGAGTACTTAAAGTGATGGCAAATTCACTAATAAATGAGAGTTATGGCTGTGGACAGCAGAACCATGGCCTTGATCCCCTATGTCAACAGCTACCAACATAGTGTAGGTCAGGAGAACTCAAAAGAGTTCCTATTGCTTCAGCAAGTGGGGAAATCACAGCATTTCCCTTCTCCTTGGGATCACCAGCAGGGAAGGAGTAGAGTAGCTGTGAGACCCCTCCCTGTTGGAAGGTTAGCAAGTAGGGATGAAACCCCTTCCACACTCAGTTGTCGAGCAAGAGCATGAATAAATCAGTTTGCATTAAACAAGAACTTTTTTTGCTTTCACTCTAAACAGACAAGACTTTCTCGTTCCTCTTCAACATTCCCAGAAAGCTTTGAAACATTTAAAGAGTTAATATACATCTGCAACATCTGTAGCATTAATATTTTCTGCCTCTTCACAGAAAGTACAGGTTTACACACTTCAAGTCTGGTCTGGGTCAGGGACACAGACTCAGGGAGGAATAGCCATAAAAGTTTGCTTGTATGCAGTTACACTTCCCCTTTAATAATCATCTCCTCCAAATTAACTGAGCATAAGGCCATCTCATTTTCTTGCATGGAGGTGATGGAAGGAAGAGGAAAGCTGCCCTATGCTCCAGCTATGTGAAGCAATGGAAATCATAGAATCATAAAATCATAGAATCAGAGAATGGTTTGGTCCTTTAAAAGTCATCTAGTCCAACCTCTCTGCAATGAGCAAGGATTTGCTCCTCCTCCGACCCAGCCCTGATCATACTCCTGTGAATGGATGTGTTACACTCAGAAGCAATGGCCTTGTGTCAGGAAGTCTTCAGCTACTGTTGCTGCAGACTAAGCAGTAAATTGGAGCTACCATCCATTTGCTGATTATATTGGACAAAAGAGTCAAAATTATTATCTACAGCTGAGTCATGTGCTGTTTTAGCTTCCCCCTTTGGAAGAGCATTTTTTCAACCACTTCTTGCCAGGTCTCAATCAGAGCTCTTCTTAGTTGGAATTACAACAAATAGGAAAATAACGGTGCTTACAGCATTTAATTATCATGACTGAAATATTACCGTTGTCTTTCTTGGCCCTGACATGGGGCTAGAATTCCTTAAGGTGACATTTCCAAGGCACAATGAAACATGTTTTACATGAGATTCCTTAAAGCCCATCAATTATGCATGATACAAGAACTTGTTATTGTACTCTCAGGACATGATCCAAACACCGATTGTGGTTACTGGAGATCCACAGGACTTGGATCATATCCTAAATCAACTGTATGGCCAGCTATCAAAGTAATAACTTTTTTTCTTCATTTTCTGACTAAAGTCCTTAAGGACTGAAGCTTCCTCCTTTACTGTCTTAAAAATGCAGATGAACTCTCTCACTTTATGAATTCTTTTTTTTTTACTTGGACAGATTAACAAAACTTGTTGACTTGGATAAATTCTATATTATACAGTGTGTGAGTGTATGTGTGCATATGCATGTAATTCCCAAATATGTTTGTAAGGTTTCCAAAATAAACCTGTATTTTTACACTTCTCTATCTTTTCATTAATTAAAAACAGGATACTCAATATTAAACAAAGTGAAAAGCAGATATTATGAACATTATCCACCTAAGGAAGATAAAGCAGCTTGAAACATGTGGATTTTAACCCGTCCTATTAGAAGTCAGATTCCTGCCCAGGATAAGGGGGTGCAGCATCCTTACATTCAGTGACGTTTGACCGACTTGCTCCAGGTTTTCTTCACTCACATGTTGCCACCAGGAAATTATTTACAAGCCTCTTATCAAAAGTTCTTTTGATGTCTAAGAGAGTTGTGTATTATTTCAGTGCAACCTTTCCGCATTCACCACCTTGTCATTAAAGTTAGAAAGATTATTAGAAAAATAACCAATAAGAGAGAAGTTTAGTTAATGCAATGGATTAGCAATTGCTTTTTTTTTTTTTTTTTTTTTCCCTTCCCCCCCCTTTTTAAATTTTATTATTTAACACAAAGAG
>NDXB01022224.1:286898-343997 GCA_002631895.1 Agapornis roseicollis
TTTTTTTTTTTTTTTTTTATTCCCTTCCCCTCCCTTTTTAAATCTGAATATTTAACACCAAGAGAGAAACCCATCCTGGTTTTCAGCTGGAATAACAGCAGTTTCTGTTTCTAACCTGGGAAGAATGTGATGGGGATTGAAAAGCATCCCTGTCCTATTGTTAGACTCCCCCAGCACTGATCCTTGCTTTTAACATCATAATGAAGGATGCTCTTTAGTGGATTATCTTGAGAAGGGATTAACTCCTTCAAGACTTCTTAGGAGGCAAGGTGTTTTGAGCCCTAAATACACACCAATTGCCTGCTTAACTTTTCATCTTATTTTGAAAACTGCCCAGCTGGAATTCAAATTCTTTTCCATAGAGCTGAATTTTCTTAGTAGCAAAGTTTGAGTAAGGGGCAGCAGATGCTAAAAATAAATACTGTTCATTTAATTGTGTGCAGCCAAATGTTTCAGATGCTTTGCCGACACAAGCATGGCAGGATAAAACTCAATCAAAACTTTGCTGCAAATTCAGCAAAGCTTTAAATTCTGCCTTTGTCACTCAGGCAAATGAAATAAGTCTCCATGGCATAACCTCTCTTGTAAGGCTTTCTTTTTAGCATGACAGGGAGACATAAGATAGATAGATAGATAGATAGATAGATAGATAGATAGATAGATAGATGATAGATAGAGTACATTCTATGACACCCATATAGATTTCTTCTTTAATTTGTATTAATATGTTACATCTCTGAAGAATTAATAGGACTGCACATGGATGTGCCTTATGATATTTATGCTGTAGGCAGACATGCATGTACACCCACACAGCCACACATGCATAGATACATATACCAAGATGGATACACACACTCATGCTTCACTCACAACCCTATTAATACAATCACATATATATATGGGATTTAACAGCTCTACCTTGGCTTTCAACAACATCATTATCAGCATTGTTTTATGACACATTTGCTGTAGCATATAAAATGCCTAGTGCAAAAAAAAAAAGCTCTGAAAAGAGGACTAATTGCTCTATAATTTATAATCAAGTGACTTCTTCAACCTATGCTTCTTTATCTTAATAACCATTCATTTGTGTCTGCCTAATTTATTGGAAGTGAAATCTCGTATTTGTTCCACGTTCCTCTTATCCCTCAGCTAACCTTGTCTGTGCTATTAACCTACTCTATTGTTTCATATTCCACTTGGCAAGGAAGAAGGGAGATTCCCCCAAAGTTTTTCATCCTTTCTTGTTACTTTTCACTTTACTAAATATTTGTGTTCAGCAAAAGCCTGAAGTATAAAAACACTTCTTTTTGTTGGCAAGGGGGGGGGGGCTTTTTGTTTCTGCAGGACTGGCTGAGAGGGTGGGGATGTTAAGTAGACTTTTCACAGGAAAACAGAAGAAACTTTTACTTGGTCTTTTTTTCTCCTTTTAAGGAGGGAAATTCTCAACTTTCCCATTTTGCTCCCCCTGGTTTTTGTTCTTTCCTTTTGGCATTTTCTGCAGGTACAACATAGATACTCTGCAACTTCATAAACAAGTTTTTTTTTCAGTTGGCTTACCCAGCCTGGTACACCAAAAAGAGTTTGCTAAAAGCAACCAAATCGATGATTCTATGAGGGGAAAGTGAGTTTTCTCCAATTTTAACAAATGGAGAAGACCCAGGTGCACTCTTATTGTGAACTAAATGAAATACCCTCTTATTCATTTTTGTAATAATAACTGTATTTCAGACTATGGTTTAATTGTAAATAATCCCCCACATTCTTTCAGTGTAAACTCTTTAAGGAGTCATGAATTTTATTTATACTCTCTCACTCTTTGAGAGTCTTTTGTTTATTTGCTGTTTAGTTCTTTGTGAAATAACACTCCCAGAAGAAAATCCCCCTCTCTGCTTAAGGAATTAGCCCAGAGACAAAAGCAGGGAATTCTTTAAGCCTTGTTTTGTGCTAAGAGAAATGTTTGACATTTCTGTGGAGAGGTGTTTAGTTTGGATTCATTAGGTCTTAGGGACTCTTTTCTCTTTTTTGGTCTTTCAGTTTCTGTCACTGTTTTTTTTCTGTGTTTGGTAGATTGAAGAGAATTTACCAATGTGTAATTAGGTTTCCTACATTTGAATAGCAAAATCCAGTTGTGTTTTAAATAGGCGAGCTAAGCATTCCCCTCAACCAGCAGGCCCAAACCTGAAACCTGCTTTGTGAGTGGACGAAAGAACGGCTGAAGGAAGAAAAAGACTTCCCCAAGGTTACTTAATGCTTGAAACAAACACCAGTTAGGCTCCACTAGTGCAACTCCATCAGTTGTAGCAAAGAGGGAAGCTGTGGTCTTGAAAAACACAGTTTTCCTTAAAGCAGAGCCTTAGATTGGTAAAAACATGTATGTGGTATGTGACATTACTGCTTCCATCCTCGTGTTTATACGGCTGAAGATTATCAGCATAAGTTGATACTGAGTAATATTATTTTTAATAGCATATAACAGCTTTATAAATAAGTTCTTTCAAATTAAAACATTAGCTCGGGCTGCTGTATTTGAACAGTTTGTCAAAAGCAACACAATAGATGATCCAAGGGCAAAAAATACATGGTGAATACACCTCAAGTTGCATAGCACAGAGCTTTTATTTCTGTTATGAAACACAGGTAAGGTTATTAGAAGAACAATAGGGCTGCAATTCTAAAACAAAAAGAGTAAATTGTGGGTTTGTAATAAGAGACGAAGAGGAAGCCATCTACTGAAACAGCTGTTTTGATCATTTTGAGATGTTTGTGTCAGTACTAGTACTGGGCTGCTTTTCTTTTGAAAATGGCAGAAAGGAATGTGCTGGCAATTTCAGATTTTTTTCTTCCCAGATTCTTATCGAAGTGAGAAAATCATCCAAACTGATCTTTCCTTCAACAGTTTCCATTTTCAAGCAGTCAGCAAATTTCCAGTGAATAAGGAATTTTCTTTTGAAAGAATTCCCAGCAGACCACAATTTGAAACCTTGTTCTTAGCCAAAGCTGGGTTTGTAGGTAAAAACAGCCTGAAGTTGTCCATTGGGGCTGTGCAACATAGTGGAAAATCAGAAGGTTAAAGACCAAGCAAAGTATAACAAAAAAACCAGCTCTAGAGTACACACATGTTGTCCCCTAGACATTAACATGGTGGTTTTACCAAATTTATCTTTGTACAGAAGCTTTACCTCATTTCTCAGTCCTCTTCTTTAAATGTAAATAGGCTGCTAAAGGACATTTTTAATAATGAGTTCCCTACTTATTTAACCGTTTCATTCAACATTGCTCAGATTTATGGACTGTCAGAGCTTTCTTCCTTTTCTGTTTTCTCTCGGACTTCCCTTCTGGGTGAGGAATGTCACTGCTAAAAAACAATGTTATTTAGCTGGCTTTTGAAAGCTACAATAGTTATGAACTCTAGATCATTTTTTATTTGCTAACTAAGTGCTGCCAAATACAGCCAATTCATCTGGTGGAAAGACTTTGTGCAATAGCTAACAAATCTGGAATAATCTTCATTGGTATATCTGGCAGTAACCACCTGTTGCGATGCCAAACATACAGTGTGAAACATATCTGGATGTTGACAGACTTCAGTTTCATTGCAGAGCATCACTGCTATAACATAAAAGTTTGCTTTTCTGCCTTTCAAATATGCCGAACACCTGCTCCTCTCATTGTGTTCCTATTTATTATTGCTTTTTTTGGTTTTAGTTCAAGGCAGAGTTGCGTTTTCTGATTGATAGAAGAGCTCTCTGGAGTCTTTCCACTGCCTTCAGTGATTTTGATACTGGTCCCAGAGGTATAGGTGCATAGGCTTTTTTAGCTATGTATCATTCGCACAGCCCTCTGCCTGTATGTGCTGATATGCCATTTGAGACACTACATTTCCTCTGTAACACAAACAGAGATGACCTAGAGCACATGAATCCTCTCCTTAAAAAACAAAAGATGCAGATGGATACTGCTGAGAAGTAGCAACTGGTTACTATGAGGTTGGGTTTCACCATAAATGTCCTCTTTCCCACCCAAAACTTTCACCTTGGCAGAATTTGTGATCCTTAGATGTTTATTTTGGGTTCCAATAAATTTCACAGCTATATAGCATCTGGCAGTCCCAGTCATGGCCAGTATTAGTGGTGTACAGTGATGCCCTGTGCGTGCGCAACAAATCTGAGACTCTGGCTGGATGCACCAGATTTACTGCATATGTTCAGGTCTTCTGTCAGCAAATGTGCACAGGAATCTGTGAGCCTAGAATCAAGAGCCTATGGCTGCAGTGAAAAGTCACTGACAAAAAAGTAAAACTTAAGAAATTATTGTTATATATTATGATATACATATTATAAAATGCTATAATACCATTATGCAAATAGAAAAAGTAACACCAGCTAAAGCAATGTCATTATTTCTCTTAATTTTAAAAATATGAAAAATGGATGAATTCAGGTCATATGTGGATGGAAACAGAGGCCTATTGCATTAGCCTCAATAAGCTTTGAATTAATTTTTTGTCTCCCATTCTCTATTTTTTTTTTATAAAAGACTGTAATTATCACTAATAGGAGGAGGGAAAAAAAAAGAAAATATATTTAAACATAAAAGAAACCAAAATTTCATTACTTTTCCTATATTTCCTGCATCCCAATGTTTCCTGCAAGGCAATAGCCCATTCCTGACACCACCAGTAGTAGAACTTCTAGAAAAGGTGCATAAAATCCTGGATAATTATGGAGTGAATTTCCTCCTTAACTCTATTAGTCAGTAGTTGGCTTCTGTCCTGAAGCATAATTGTTTATATCCCTAATGTATGGTTTCATCCTGTGTAATGTAACTGTGGATGGTCTCATTATCCATATAAGTGTTTAATAAATCCCTTTAATCCCGCTAAACTCATGCCTCAAAGATACTGTATTTTGTGGCAGTGAGTTCCACGTGTTAATTAACTGCTACATAAGAATGATCCTGTGTATAATTTTTGGAGAATTTTTTGTTAGAAGTTTCACATAAATTCACTTCAACTCCAGTCATTGCTGTTTCTTCTAATGACACCCTAGTCCATCAATCAACCAGTAAAAATCTAGTGTTTTCCAAACAGTTAATTTTAATTGGGTATTTTAAAGTATCAACAGAAAATTAATGTCTGCTCTGTCTTCAGCGGAGATATCATCAGAGACCAGAATTGCTCTTATCTGTGTCATGCACAGAAACACAAATACAACCTGTGAGCCCAGTTAAGGTGAGATGTAACTCCTCAGATGCTTAGCAGATGTTGCCCCAGGAGAGCAGTATCCTGCCTTTTTCATAGGCAGCATCTTCTATTTCCTTGGCAATTTCACCTCCAATTTGGGTTACAAATAGAGACCATCTTGGATAGGCTGCTGACCAGTCTTCTTCATAAAAGTCATCTCTTTGCATGATTCTGTGGTCTCAAACCAGTACACCCTGTTCTGGCTGTGATCATTCACCTCCAAATTGCAATACAATATTCTGTAGTCAGCACACCTCTTACAGAAGATGACACATACAAAAGCAAAAAAAAAAGATTTAAAGCCTACCAACATCATATTTGGTAGATCTGACACCATTAGACAAATCTAAAAGGTCTTTAGGACACTGATTCAGTCTGGGGAAGTGAAGGAATCAGAGCATCCTCCACTTCTTCCTTTCCCTCATCTCAGGAACTACCATTTTATTTTCCAACCCAAGTCTTACACCTCCTATGAAACTAAGTTATTTCAAAGCCTAAAGACTAAAGGTAAGCTATGGAAATGGTGAAGGCTGTGACATCTGAGGCATCCAGCTGTACTGGGAAGAATATAGACTGACAATGATAGCCACAAAAAGGAAAGATTATATATATAATATATTATACATGCATATATATATATCAGTATGTATGCATACATGTATGTATGCATGTATGTATAGTTTGGGTATTCATGCAAAGAAGTAAAAATACTTCAGAAGCTCCCTAAAACATACAGATTGCTCCTTTATTGTTATTGAAAGCAGTTTATTTATACCTTCCATTGCAGCACAGGCCATAGCTTTTTAATGGGAAAGAATTAAATCTAATGTTGTATTTTCTAACAATTTAAAATGCTGATCCTGCTTTTCTCCATATACCAGCTCTTAGTACTCAAATTGTGGGGTGCTGTTTCTTCTGAGGTGAACAATACAGAAAGATCTAATATTCTATTCACAAGGTGAACCAGAGAGGATCTATGGGTACTGTTAACAAAATCAAGCCCAATTTTCCATAGTGAGAGTGGAAGTTTTCACTTCCAGAGGGGACTGTAAGCTTTCATTTGAGGATATTGTTTCCATTATCATTTGTTGGTTTTCTTTTCTTGCAAAATGGACTATTTTCTGAAGTTGACTGTCACTTTTGAAATGGAAATCATGATGAATTATGGTACATTTTCCTTGCTATGCTTTATCAAGCTCATTAGAGATGATGCATGGCCTGAAGTTAAACGCAACAAAAGACAAAAAGCAACATAGGAGGCTTCTTTTTCTTATCACTAATGTTTACATATGAAATGAAATCATCCTGTTCCACTTGTTGCACTCAATGATCACCTCTTACAGGCATACTGAACCCTCTCATTGCAGCTGCAGTTTTCCTGTAATTAGGACACAAATCCATGCTTCAGAATTTTAACAGCATAAATCATCCCAAAACTTTTGTTCTTCATTGTCACCATCTCATTCTAGTTTTGTTTTGACAAGAAATACATAAGCCAAAAAGCTTTCCGTACTTTTACAATGTTAAATGCAGAGAAATCTGATTTTTTCTGGAAGAGAAGGCTTTAGAGAATGTATTTCCACTGAAATAACCATGTAACAAAAGATGTTTTCTAAGTTTCATAGTTACTGATGAATCTTGCACAACAAGCCAAGACTTTCATCCAAAAACTAAACAGCTGTGGTGTAGTTTTCAGGCACTTAATATTTGCATAAACACATTTTTTTCTTTTGCAATTTGAATCAATCTTTGTATCAATAACAGAGCAAACAATTGTTCGAAGGGAAGAATTCAGTGAAACTTTTCAATATTGGAAGGTGATTTGCTTATCTATTTTAGAGAAAATCAAATATCTGGAAAAGTTGGACTCTATTTGAACTAGCTGGAAGCATTTCCTAGTAGTGCTTCCTTACATGGGCCCTGATTCAGAAAAGCACTTAAACACACGCTTAACTGTTATCATGTGTTAAAGTGCTTTTCTGGATAGGGATCGATTCTTAAACTGTAGGCAATGGGGCTAATCCAGCCCTTCTGAAGAGGCCAGTGGAATGATGCCCTTTGAATTCACTAATCCTTGTCTGACCACTCACTCACTATCAAATCAACAGTCCAGTGCTAAAATATGACACTGGAAAACTGGAGGAAAAAAGTAAAAAGGAGTGTGGAAAGACAAGTGTGCTGTCAAAGACAGAATGGCTGTTACTGCCATGGTAACTTTTAATTTGAAAGGTAAGGTCCTTGTATTTTGACTGAAGTGCAGTAACTGGTACAATGCCCCGTGACTATCTATTGTAATTGTCCACAGGCTGACAAATCGACATTTAATCCATGAAAAACAGAAAGTAATTGCAAAAACATGCTGGAGTTTGTAAAGCAAGAACATGCATCTGGCAACATTGAGATGCTGCAGTTTTGAAAGCTATCTTCCAGCTTCTTCCTTCTGCACAGCAAGTAGACAGGCTTGAAAAGACTCTGTTACCTGTGGCCTTTGCTTAAAACAGCTATAACGAGGGAGAGAGTGTGCTGCACTTTTCTTCTAGTTTAGGTTGTATCCACATTTTCCAAGCTCTGCTCCAAAATGAAGCGAGACTATTATTCTATGCACTCACTGCTGTGGTTTTATTTGAATTGTACATTTGCCTTTGTAAACCCCTGGAAATAAAATATCTCCAAGTTGATGAAAATGGGGGGAAAGGATCTTGTTTACATTGGAATTGTTAAATGTGCAAAACCAGTGTGGTCATTACAATAGTTAAATAATGGAAGGAAGTGTGTGACAAGGAAGCCAAGATCTTTTTTCATCTGCTCCCACCTTTAAAGCAGAACCACCATAAGTTTCCTTCAAATCCATTAACTTGCCTCAGTTATGTCTAGACTGTGGGGATAACACTTTGCAGTGCAACCCACAGGCCTGACTCAACACCTTGCTGTGCTAGCCAGCCCTCCCTGTCTGAGCACTCAAGTCTCCTTCCTAAGGAAACAAAGATCTTTGGGGAGAAAGAGCCTAGCTTTTGCCCCAGCACAAATTTGGGATGTGGCCAGGGCATGCACCTGGACCCTGGAAGCTGGGAAATAACCACAAATCTCACAGTTCAAGTACACCTTTAGTTGCTCTACCTGCAAAATGGGCACCAGAGCTCTCGTCAGAAGTCAGCAGCTCTCATCACCTGTCAGAAGTATCAAGAGGTTTATTTAATTAATGTTTATAATAGTGATTCAAAATGCCAGATGCTACAGTGCTGAGCTCTCTCTGTGCAGCTACATCAATAGCTAAAGAGGAGGGAAGACACTAAGGACATGCAAAGCATTCTTAGTTTCTTGATGATGCAAATTACTGCAGGTAATTAAGAAAAGCACTACAAAAGAAGGTAGAAGTGAAAGCTTAAACATGAAATAATGACTTTTTTAGAATTTAAGTGAAAAATTAATCAACTAATGAAAAGAACTTAGCATATTATAAGTTAACCCTTTCTTTCATCATTGAAACACATGGGCTTGCCTCTAAATTACTATGAAAAATAACCAGTAATGTTATAACAGTTTCAATTCTTTATACTTATCATGCAGTATAATCATCATTTTGTCTCTTTGCATGTGTCCCTGAAGAGTGAAAGTTGCTAAATCCAAATGAGGAGAATCAAGCTACCAAAGCTCCTCCCTACTCAGTACAGAAGAAGATGTTGTCTGGGCTGGGAGGCATCGTCTGAATGTGTGTTCAGAGTCAGAAACCCTGACAGGGTCAGGACTCAGCTTTTCTTATTGATCATCCCTGCATCATGCAGACACATTTTGCAGACCTAAAGGATCCCATGAGGACAAATGGATAATGTAGATAGTACTAAAAAAAGGAAGCATACATTCTGGGTTGGTTTTTTTTGGGGGGAAGGGATGGACCATTTTTGGTGTCAAGTGGATGTTTTGTGCCATGGTTTTATACTGCAGCATTAGTAGCCTCCAGTTTATTCTCCTTCTGTAGCTTCTCCTTAAACACAGCATCAGGGCTTCTTCACAGAGCTTGGTAAATCACCATTTTTCTTTGTATTTCTCCACTCAGGCATAGCTCCATGCAGACTTGTGATGTGTTCCTAATTGTGCTGAGCAGTATCACACCATAATGACTGGCAATAACCTTTGTTTTATGTCCAGGTTGTTAATCCCTTTATAAGGGCCATAGCAGCTGTCGGATGAGGTCAGGCATGAGTTCTGGTTTTCCAATGTTGCATTTAGACAAACGGTTTTTAAAACTCTTGAGCAATTCTCTCTTAGCAAATAGCAGAGTCCAGATATTTCCTCACTATCACTACATCACATACCTGGAAATGTAAGAATGGAATGAATACACTCTCAGATTATAATTTAGCACTAGTATAATCAAATAAGGAAGTGTACAATGGAAATCTGTATTACACACGATAGGAATAAGGCCAGGAAGGGCTTTAAGGAGTTGTTTGTCCTAAGCACTGCTTTGAGGCAGAAGCAGATCTAAACCATCCATTACAAAGTTTGTTCAACTCGTTCTTATAAACCTTTAATACCCAGGGAGGCTGTGGAAACTGCTAATGTGCTCCAGCACAGCGAGAAAGCTTTCTAACTGGAATCCTCCTCTTGCAAATTAAAACCATCCCTAATTTCTTGTCCAATTCTTAGTGGACATGGATAATTGATCCTCTTCCTCTTTATAACAGCCATTTAAATATTTGAAGTCTGTTATCATGTACCTCCTCAGTCTTCTCTTTTCTAGACTAAACAAACCAAGTTCTTTCAACCTTTCCTCATAGGTCACTTTTTCTAAACCTCTCATCCTTTTGGCTGATGTCCTCTGGACTCTCTCTGATTTGTCTGTGTCTTGAAGTGTGGTGCCTAATGCTGGACTCAAAACTGCAGCCAAACTCTCACCAGAGGAGTGGAAATACTTGCTACACTCCCATTTCATCTTGGGATGCAGTAGCATCATACTGTTAACTTACGTTCAGTCTGTGGTCCAGCTCTAACCCCTCACTTCTCTTCTGCATAACACCAGTAGTGGCTTCAATTTTCCCCCTTTTTTATTGTAGTACTTTCAAGTTGTCTTTATTGAACTGCAGGTCACTTCTCCTCTTTAATAGAATCATTTTGAATTCTAATCCTGTTCCAAAAGTGCTCACACCCTGGCAGCTCGGTGCCATCTGCAAACTTGATAAGGGCATGCTCTGCTGCACAGTCCTAGAGGTTAGGGAATATTGAACAAACCAGGCTTAGGATAAACCCTTATAAGATCCTTACTGACATGACCACCCAGTTTGATAGCAAAGTACTGGCATGTACTCTGAGTCAGGTTTTCCAGCTAAAAAGTGGTTATGGTTTTCAGCAATTGGAGCTGGGAAGGGGACAAAATATTCAGAAACAGCAAAGAGTAAAAGAAAAGAATTTGGAGCAAGGAAGCTATAAGATCTTAAAAACAGTAAATTATCTTGCATCTAAATGACTGTAATATGTCTTTCTTATTGTGTCTACTGCTGCGCAAGCAAAGCTTAATGTGATGTTTAGATTACTTTAATAGCTTTTGTTAATAAGGCAGTTTTCCCTGCAATTTTTTTATTTCATTTTAGAACGAAAGCAGTCCAACCAGTGCAAAGGGGATAAAATCATCTCATGGTTGTACTTCTTATGTCTTTTATATAACTTAGATGTCTTTCCACTAGTAAATTGTGGAATATTTGTGCATGTGTCTATGGAACCTTAGAGAATGAAGTGTTTTGGCCTGACCTGGGTTAAAGGTAGATACTTCCGAAAATGCAGGCTCCAGTTTAGCCTGGACCTAATGGCCCACTGCAGGAAGAGCTTATTCTAGCCAGTGTTTTACAGTTTCTTGTCTCATTTTATGGAGTTTTGCTGTATTTTAATGTTTCAGGCACTAGTTACTTTAGTTGGCAATAGAAACAGTCTGTAGCTGCTGAGAGGATGAACATCGCTTAAAGATGTTTACAGGCTTTCAGTTACATGCAAGAAGGGATATCTTTCTCCTTCTTGAATATTCTATTGACTTCGCCCTTTTCTTCTTGTCAGTAGTGTACTTAAGAGCTGATTTTCTACCCTGACCATAGGTCTAAGAAGTCAATTTGTTTCAGTAGCTTTGATTACTTCCAGCAACCTAGCTCATAGAAATTCACGGCATCCAATGAATTTCAGTAAAACACATCTTGAACTACATTTATAGCATGCAATGATTTGACTGTAGCATTAAAGCACCAGAGACCATCTAAGAAGCATTTCCAGACAGGCAAAGACATACACTTCAAATGACAGCAAGCATAACCTGGCTGAAATAGGCATCTAGTAAATGTAACATCTACTGATGTTCATCCTCTCATCTCATACAGGTTTCACTCTTGACATCCGAATCATGTGATGTTCTGCTAACATGAGGAGTCTCAACTGCCTTAGGAGATGGAAGTTCATGTTTCTTAGTCTGAAAGTCAGTGAAAGTCCCTGTGCTAAAGCTCCCAGCAGGAGGCATATTTCCCTGGCTTTTCAGTTAACTTCTTGCCCTTAGTTCCCCTACCTGCAAAGGGAGCCTGAAGGTGCTCACTCATTTGTGCAGCATGCTTTTGTGTCTGAGGGTGAAAAATGGGAAGTGTTAGATAGAAGACAACAGAATAATGGTTTAAATCAGTATAAAATGCAAGCTAGAAAATCACCACCAAGTTGTGGCAAATAAGATGGAGGTTTTTTCCATCACACAGTTATACTGGGTCATCTGACCCCACAGGAAAGTAATAGGTAGATGATCATTCCCAGCCAAAGGTGGATGATTCATAGCTATTTTACATGAAATAAGTTTTAGCTCAGAAAAAATTAAGAAACCATATATTTGTCTGGAGAAGAAAGGAAAACCAGGGACATTATAAAGATAACTTGTCATGATCTTAATGGCACCTTAGGTAAGCAAATGTCTTTTTTCTTCATTTTCTCTATATTAGAGCAAAAACAAAATAAAAATAATAATAAATCTGACTTTCTAAATTACCATGGAGCATACATATGAGGACTAATTGATTAATATCTTGAAAATGTAAGCAACACTATAATGAGTGATTGTGAGGATCATGAAACTGTTACCAAACCAACATGCTATATCTATGAAGAAAAAGTGGCTGAAACAGTGAAATTCCAGAGACATTTTCTGGGCTTCGTTTGCTTTGAGTAACATGAACACTATCTTCCTAATCCGCTGCTCCAGCTCTGACATTCCAGCCTCATGCATAGCCATTGGCAAACTTGGAACGTGCATCCGGTGCATTTTTTTTGGTTGAAATGCTACATCTGGCTTAGCTGGCAAGTGTTACTATGCCTCTAGAAAGTAAGCCAAAGTGGAGAAAAAAAAAGGGAATCTTAACTACATGCAGGAAAGGATTACTAAAATATACTGTCCTCTTTGTTTCCTGCAAAACTGAAACTGCATTTATGGCCTCTGACCTTTGGAAAAATGGCCCAGAAGAAAACTAGCTACCTAAGAGTTAATGTACACAATGTACTGTAAGCATTTCATTAATTTGCTTATTAAAAACATGAAAAGCTTTTGCCTCATTGACACCCAAACAAAAGGCAAGCAATTGGAAGACTTTTGACCTGAGCTTATCAGATGACTGGTGTAATGCTGTCAAACCTTCCCCACTGCATGCAAGTAGGGTCACATTTTCAAGGTGTTTATGACATTCTAAGGTTCATAACACCTATCTTTGTCAACACAAGAATGATGCAGGTCAACCAGACGGGTTAATGAGGCCAAGCACATAAGGAAAAACATACAAAAGAGATGAATATCTAAATTAAAAATCACAATTTAAATAACCTGTAAAAGCAAATGTGTTCTACCAAAAGATAGGAATACCACAACTTGCTTTCACTTGATCATAAGTTTTGGTGCCCACTGGCATAATGTGGTCTTGGGAGTTGACTTTTCAACTGTAAGGCAATATTAGAGTTTTGAAAACCTAAGGACAAAAGTGTTGTGAAAAACTTCCTATAGTTCTTGCAATTTCCTTTGCCCTTTTTAGAGAGCAAGAATTATATTGTCTTTTTAAGTATCACCATAAAGAACAACTTCAATGAAGCTGAAAAACATAATTCATGAATTGCCCAACAGCTTTACAGCGCAGTATGATCTTTTTGGGGAAAAAAAGCTAAGCTGTTCCTAAATTTTGCAACAAAACAACAAAAAAAAGTAGGCACAAGCTCAGATAATTTAAAATTCATTTAAGAATATTTGCACCACATCCAAGCAACAGAGAAGTGAAAAGCAACTAACGCAACACAGACAACATTTGTAAAGTCTGGGATACATTCAAGATGTCATAGGCTACATCTACTTTCTCTAGGCAGCTGTGGCCCCAGGAGCAGATCAAAAGGTTGGAGTACATAGTGCTAAGGCTTCTTTATCTGTACTAAAGGGGAGGTAGAGAAACAGGATTGTTTTAAAGTTGATTTAGCCTGAATCTCTGAACTGAAATATCTCAGAGTGTGATTCCAGGCTTTCTGGAGGTCTAGTCATCAGTTTAGCCTCTTATTCTTGTAATAGGAGTTGGAAAACATTTGGCACATGCCTGGATCAAAGCTTCCAGTTTAGTTTTCTCCAAACAGCTTATGTACTGCAAAACCACTCTGCAAACTGAACCACTGCACAGTAAGTGGGACAGTCTGGGGGATTTGCTTCAAAGCTGCATCACTGCTCTGAATCACAGCACTGATGCGGATGCTGTCATAAAAGCCTCCCAAAAGGCTATTTAAAAACAAGCATCCCAGAGGAGACATTACTGGCACTTCCTGATTCAGTGATAAGCCTGTTTTTCAGGATGAAGAATTTTTCTCTAAGAGCTTGATTTTATGAATGCATATATTCTAAAACAACAGGCAATGTGTCATTAGGATCCAAGCTAAGTAAAGGGTCTACACTCATTTGACTTTTCACTCCAAATTTCAGTTTAGTAGGTTTTTTCTTCCTGATAGCATCAGATAAAATGCACAGGGAATAATAATATTCTTTGTGCAAACATATATTAAACACACATGTATGTACTACATACACAGAATATACTGGATAGCTAGGAAATCTACAGCGGTGTGACATGCCAACATTTTCTCTGCCAGGAAAATGTAATGGACTAGGTGTATGCAGGGAGTTTTCCCAATCTACTATATTAATGCTTCTAAACATTCATGAAAGGACCTCTGAATCTGAACTACTAAACACAACAATATTTTGTTCAATCCAAGTGTGTAAAGCACTCTGATTGAGGAGTGAGACTTTTCAGGGAGCCTGGATGAAGTGTCTAGGACAGAAAGCAAGTAATGTAAAAAACAAGATGTCACGATAAAACCAAGACATATATTTTGTTATTTTTTTTCTCTCTCAGAAAAAAAAAATAAAAATAAATAAAAAAAAAGAGTGCTTTATGACAAATAAAAATTCAGGGAGACTGTTTTAGTCCCAGATTCCGTGGTGGTTGCTTGGCTGATGATTTTCTTTTTCTTTTCTCCCTCAAGATAAAGACATTATTATGATGGTATTATTATAATGATTGTCTTAAAAGCTTTCTTATTCCCACCTAGCATTTCTACAAATTCCTTCCCTCTCTCTCCCCACTCACCCCGTCATGTGTCCCCTGTTCTCCCTCCCAACATTAGGGCTTCTTGGAATTTTTAGTATTATTTTAATTATTTGTAAGAAAAATACAATGTCATTGCATTCAAGTTTTCCCTGATAGAAGTTGCAGAGATTTAGGGCTACAATCGGTGCTTAGGTGAATAGATGCAAAAAATAGAATCTATCCTAATAAATAATAATAACAACTTCTAGCTAGTCTGAACAATTTTTCAGCATCGCTTTGATGTTGAAGGTGTCTGTCTGGTATCTTCTGAGATGACAACAGAGCCACAGAAAGGGAAATTAATTTAGCTTTGAGTCTAGGATAACCACAAACTCCTCTACCTAACCTTAGACAGATATCCACAGAAGAGTGAAAAAAGGCCCCAAAAAATGAGGAAGACTCCCCCACCTCTTCATCCTCTTCAGCAGGTCCCAAAAGCCATTTGAAGACATAAAAGATGGAAGCTGGTTTTAGAAGAGCTAAACCTGAGATTTAATTTTGTCACCCTTTGCCTCCTGGCTGTACTGTCTCCTGCCTTAATACTCATTGCAAGCATCTCTACATGTGCATTTTATTAGCAATTACCAGCACCCCAATGACATCTTTGGGATCACAACTAATGAATAAGATGGATGGGTACACCATCACATGCCAAACAAACTGGTACCAATATTATACACTGTATTTCAAAGACATGCATATTTTTGCCATTCAAGAAATGAGTCAAGCAGGTATCTATTGATAAACCTAAGTATTCATACCTATATTTATTGATTTCTGCCTGACATGTTTCTGTTTGATCTATCTTTTTTTAAGTTTCTCTTTTGCAAAAACGAAGCTCAGAAAGGTGACTCTTATTTGTTTCCATGAATTTTGCATATGCATATCAGACATTTTCAAAGCAAAGCCTGAACGATATCAAACAAAGCTGACCCTCACAAAATGAGATTAATACAGACCAGTGGAAAAGTATAGAAATTCACTGAGTTAACAGTGAAAGAGACCATATGTCCACTGACACCTTGACTTGATGGAATGCCTCTCCATAAATGCTTCCTTAATGCATCCCGTTGTGCATAGGTGTGGGATGACGTATGGTCTGCCTCCATCCTTTCATGAGCTTTCATCCCTTTCATTTACAAGCTGTGTGTTCCTATAATGAAGATTTTTCTGTTCACCAGAATATTGAAAGAGGGCAATTAGGGGTAATTGTTCAAAAACCTTTGTTAGATGCACATGCACCTCTATGGGTAATATTTAGAATTTGGCAACTATGGGAATGGTTTTGCCAAGACTCTCTATAAATCAAAATATAACTCTTCTTTATTCCCTTTTAACACTAAGGTTCAAAGCATTTGCAAAGATGATTACAACTCTACAATCTCTTTTAACCACCCTAGTCTCTGATATGTCCTGATAAGAGCAGTTGAACATTTCTTTATCAGGACAAAAGAACTTCTGACAGTATTATTTTTATTATTACAATAGCCCTCAGTCAGTTCCACATCCATAACAGTAGGGCCCAAATAGACAAGCAGAATACAGGAAGGCATGGTCCCTGCCTCAAAATGTTTATGATCTAATTTAAGACAAGACACAACAAGTGAGTGTAACAAATGTTCAACACAGATTCAAAATGTAAACGTACGGTAGAGAGGAAAATGGCCATAAATTCCTGTATCAAAGATAACACCTCTCGAAGTCTCTCACACGGCCACTGTAACATGAAACATGTCAAGCGAAACACAAATAGGGAGGGGAATGTACATATTGGTGTTGCTGCTGAAAATTCAAGTGAAAACTAATGCAAACTAAAAACTTTTTCTGTGTGATTTAGGAAATACATTTAGGCCCAAGAAAACAAAATATACAAATGACCATTCATGATTCAGAGTTGGGATTTTTCTAGTGTGGACTCTCATGTACAAATGTTTTGTAGCTAATACTAAATAGGAAAATGTGTATGTTTGTGGCTGTTCTTTAGCTTTATGTTATCTAACATAGGAAAGACATATGGAGTGCTGGTTTTATTGTTTGTTTATTGCTTTATTGTTTTGTTTAAAAAGGTAATATTGCCTCCTTTGGATCTGGTAGTGACTATAAGCACAACAAACTGTGATCCTGTGATTAGAGCAGTGGAGCTGGATATATGTGGCATCTAGGGAGGGAAGCTCCTGAACTTGCCCATATTCAGAGTTGTTTCAGGGCCATGCTCCAAGTCAGATACATGAGCAATGCCAAAAGCAAGCACCTAAGGTCTCTCTTGCCACCCTCATGCCTAGATTTAGCACCCAGATATGTTCAGATGGGCAGTCTACAACCAAGTCCCTGTTCCACCCAGAACCTCTGAAAGTGAGCATGACGCACGCACCTTATACATGTTTCTAGCTATGCTATAAGTCATTTGCTGCAATGAAACTCAAAGGTCATATCCTAAATTGGCCTCAGTAACCAAGTTCAGGGGATGTCACTGTAGGAACAGTACTTTGCACTGTCAGAGTATGTGGGCCATATGTTTCTGTGTGAATTACCTCTGAAGGTCTTGGAATAGCTGCTTGTTCTGTGATCACCCTTCCCTCTCTCCCTTCTCCTTGTCTGGCGAACAATCATAAGCCTCAAAATCAATAATTACAGAGACAGCTTTACCAACTGGTAATATTCAGGCACACAGGTTCAAAATGTAAACATAATATAGGAAGCAAAGCAGCTGTAAATTTATCTCCTGAAGATAACACCCTTCAAATTCCCTTTTGCAGACTTAATAAAATAAAACCCACTGAACACCAAAGGGATTGCATAACAGCCTAAACAGTGTGTTGGAAACATCCAGGCTGCCTAGGCTTAGCTCTGATGACCAGCAGGCATTCCTTGGACCTTCCCACTTGCAAATCATCTACAGTGAGCCCCACACTGCTTCCAGTGAGAGCTTACTTAGCTGAGCTCTGAGCTTCATGGTCTTTGTTGGGCTGGATATTGAGAATACAGATTCGGCAGCGGTTTTACTGCAGGGATTATTTCTGCTTTTGAGTTGGACTAAATTTCCCCTCCGCTGTTACCAGGCACTCTGCTGTGAGGCAATTCTCTGCTCAGCTTCCCTCACCTGCCTGCTAGCAGCCTTCACCGCATAGCGTTTCATATATAAATAGAAAAGCCCACTGTGCAAAATACATCCAGGCACTTGCATGCTATTTGTTATTGATAAATATCAATATTATCATCATTAGCAGAGCAGAAAAATTACCATTATTATCTATTAAACTGGCTGTTTGTACAAAAGGGGTTGGTCTGTTGGTTTGGGGTAGGGTTTTTTTTTTTTCTGGTTTTGAACTCTATTATGAGAAGACTGAAGGAAATAAGAAAGAAAAAGGATCACTACACCATATGAAAAACTACATTCAGTGTCTACAAACAAATTAAAATCAGATATGGAAAGAAGTAGCTTTCACAAGAGAGGATTAATGAGCATACACACTGGACCAAGTTCTGCCCTTAGGTGAAGTCAATAAAAAAAAAAACCAAGTGCATATTTTTGGCCCATTATATCTTTTCTTACAATGTTTTCTTAATAAAAACCCAAGTCCAGGGACCAGAACAACTCCAAAATCTTTCAAGTTTTCTCTTGAGCAATATGAAATCTTATGGAAAATGATTTCTAATATCACAGAAAACAGAACACGTTCAGTACCACTGGGAGCACACTTATTTCACACAAATGAAAGAAATAATCCCACTCATTCTAATTGGAGAATATTTTTCTGGGGCAGTGATTTTGTCAGCTGTAAAAATGATTAATGCCGTAATTCAGCAAGATACTTAAGCACATGTTCAGTCAATTCCTATTCAGCAAAGCATTTAAGTACTTAACTTTACGCACATTCTCAGGAATTTCAGCATGTGCTTATGGGCCAGCTATGGA
Organism: Agapornis roseicollis; assembly: GCA_002631895.1. Taxonomy (NCBI): domain Eukaryota; kingdom Metazoa; phylum Chordata; class Aves; order Psittaciformes; family Psittacidae; genus Agapornis; species Agapornis roseicollis. The sequence continues at coordinate 305,689 of NDXB01022224.1, forward strand.
AGCATATTGCACCAAATGACAATGACACAGAGCACTCCCAAGCAGGCTTCCAGCCATTGTCCAGCAGTCATAGCTGTGATACACTGACTACAGCTGCATTTTGGCATCTCCCTTCATCTTGCCATGGGATGCTCTACATGCCCTATTAAATAAGGTTTGACTATGAAATGGAGCCTAAGGCAATATTTTTTGCTATAGACATAATTTGTAGTGTTTCAACACCAGTGACCACAAGGAGCCCAGTCCTTTTGCTAAGGGGGTATTTTCACAAAAACCTTCTTAAAAGCAGGTCCTTTCAAGCATTGATGCTTAGAAGCAGCATCAATGTGGAGACAGACAAAATTTTGCCACCCTGCATCTCTCAGTCTCCCTCCTCTTAAGCACACCCAGCATCTCACCTCTTGTTTTTACAATTCCATTTCCTTTCCACACCAATTGCCGACCCAGAGGCAGCTTTGGTTTGAGTCTTGCAGCAGGCACAGCCCCAGCAGGCAGAATGCATGTGGTTGGGAGAGGCTGGAGGAGGAGAGTGGATTGCACATGCTGCAAGCACAGGCACGAGGAAACACATTTCTCTCCCTTGCTAGGGGACATGTGCAGACACATACCTGTGGCTGCAATGACAATATGATGTAAAACAACAGGATTTGTGCATCCCCTATGGAAAGATACTTCTTGGGGAGAGCATGGCAAGCAGTGAGAGCAGTGAAATGGTTGCTGTCACTGGGGAGGAAAATCCCCACCAGTGGTGATGAAGAGTACAAACAGAGAGACATTGCTGGAGAATGAGCAAGCATATAATTAGGCAAGCAACAAATTCTGGACCATCCAGAAAGTCAAAGCAGAGGCAAATCTACCATTTGCCAAGCTGATTGATAGCAGTTACCATTTTGATGTCCAGATGATCATAACATTCCCACATCTAACCAGATGGACCCAAATGTTTCACTGTATTATTTTTCCCCATGGGGTTCAAAACACAAGTGTCCTCAGTGCAAAAAAAGTAACTATCTTCAACCAGAAAATCAGACAATACAGAGAGGGTAGCAGCAAACTTTGTAAAGCAAAGAGACGTCTTTTTAAGAAGATAAATTAAAGACTTAAAAAGAAGACTTTTGAGAAGATAAGTTTCTACAAAAGCATGAGAGAAAAATGCATACATGTTACCACTGACCACTGTAAAAGCTATAGCATGGGAAGTCTGGAAGCAGACTGATGTTTTGTTACAGGGTGGGGGATTTTTCCCCCTGTTGTTCAGACATCTGTTGAAACCAGAGCTAGATAAATACTTTCGATTAAAGTTATGCAGCCTAAGCATTTCACCACATATTTACGAACTTTTGAGGAGCAATAGCTCCAAACAATAAGTTTCCTTTTAAACTGTGCTTACCCACATGTGTATGATTGAAAGCCATCTAATTTCTTTGAATATGTACGGAAACAGATCACCAATCATGTCTCTAAACATTACTGCGAAACCTGTAAGCACACAAATATATGTTGGGTTATCCATCAGTAATCCACTAGAAGCTCTGTTGGCAAATTTCTTACGATTGAAGCCATAACCCTTTAGTGAAGACAAAATTACACTCTTCTGATGGACTTATCTTAGAGGGGTCAACAGGTCCTAGAGTAAAATTAGGAGTACAACACAGCTTTAGCTTTTTAATAATAGCAAGAAAAATAGCACCTGTAAGTAACTCAGAGAAATTAGCATGAAATTTAACACAGGACTCTTTTAGCATGAGAAGCTGAGCTATATATTCAGGATGGGTGGCCCAGCTACAGATGCACACAGAAATATTTGTCTTTGACATGCCTGATGGAACACCAGGAATGAATAATTTCCCAATACCTGAGAGAAAAAAAATAAAGGATGCAAACTGCCTGATTTTAAGGGAGCAGCTACAGACTAATAAAAATAGGTGTTTTATTGTGACAGAAACTTTGTGAAGAACAAGAATTCTATCCTATAGATGGTGTCTAATCTAAAACATTGAACAGTTCAGTTTGTCTCTTCTTTCCCCAAACATTAAAAATATACAGTTTCAAAGAGGACAAAAGGGGCATAGCCATGTCTTTAGTAGTTCTGTTCAAACTTTGCAAACAACTTCATCAAATATTTTTACTTTGATTTTCGAAGAGAACCTTTACATAGAAACCTTATATATACCTTATATATATAAGGTATATATAACCTTATATATAAGGAATATATGTATTATATATACCTTATATATTTGGAAAATTTATATACAAATATTCATAAAAATCTTTCAGGATGATAATCATATAAATTAGAAAACATTTAAAATATATAGAATTAGTCCTCTCTAGGGTAGGCTTTCATCCTTTCACAAAAAAAAGTAATTTGGCACAAAACCCCATATTATTTATTGAAGTCAATCACTGAACAGGAAAAAATAGTTTTGAGCAGCTTTATTAAACAGAGTAAGAATAAATGAATTGTGAAGAAAAAGTCCAGTTTTAGCTATGAGATAGGATGGCCACTACTGAGGGAAGCAACAAAGTGCAAAGATCAAGATTCCAAGAGGAAAAAGCATGGCAGAGTAGATGAGGAGAGAGATGGAACGAAGGCCTGTGGGACAAGAGTGGAGGAGATAGTCTGATTTCCTAGAGGCAGTACAGAAGAAGCACAACAGAACTTCTTTGTTTCAATTCTATTTTAAAACCACCATCATGTCTGGGTCACAAGTTAGCACACCCTTACAACTCAAACTGGCTCTACAAGTTTTCCACTGCTTTAAACTGTTACTCTGTGTTACATTAAAACCAGTTTTTCCTGTAGTCAACAAAAAGTCAATGAAAAAGAACAATACCGCTCCAATTGCATTTTTGGTCTGCAGTTGATAACATTGTTTGAATACATTTGCACAAAACCATTTCTTGTATACTTCTCTGTTCATATATGTATTCAAGTTAATGATGAAAAAATGCATCACTAGTGGACCTACTAGCAATAGTCCAGTTCTTTATTATTATTATTGCTTATTATTCTTTTCTTTTATTATCCTTCCTAATACAAATTTGGAATTAATTTGGTCTCTTTTAGAAATTGTCAGGGCAATTTCAAGTATATCCAAAACCTGCTTTAAGTGGAGATATCTCATGTAGGTAAGAGGATTGTTAAAAAGAGATTTTTGCAGAAGAGCAATTAATGCCAGAGATTCCTAGAACTAAATTCATTTTCCATAACGTTGATTGTACTTGTAATTAACTAGTTTCTTAAGAAGTGTAATTAACTAGTTTCTTAAGAAACTAGTTTCTTAAGAAGTTGCCCCCTTCTAGCCTGCTAGTTGACCCAGGTGAACCAGCTCAAGGAGTTTGCACAGACTCTTTGCAGAGGTGTTTGTTTAATAGACTGATTAATATAGACAGGAACATTCCAGAGCCCACAGAACCACGTAAGTCTACAGTAAGTTCCATTAAAACTTCGGAAACTTTCCTTCTCCCCTTTCTCCCCTTATACTAGTTACCCCTATGTATCCATCATTCATTTCTTTCTTGCCCAGTGACAGAAATACCTTCCACTCCTCTCACCCTGCACTTTGTGACTATATGCCAAAGTTACAAGGCTTCATAAAACACTTCTATTCTTAGCACTTAGCTGCTAGTTCTCATCGTATTTTCTGAGCAAGATAACATCTTTTTCTGGAGTTTTGATATGGGTTTGTTATTATTTCCAAACTGATGAACATGCCAGGATTGGTGGAATCACCTGCAAATAACATGGACTGTAATTTTTTGCATTTGCTGTAACTGAGCAGTTATTTACTGGTATTTTTTCCATTGTGAGCTCACTGCAAGTGCACCTGCAACATTAGCAGATATATGGTTTGCTTGATGTGCCAGTTACAGGAGGTAGCACTTAAACAGTGAAACACAGCGGGTTTAGCTTGTTTGTACTTATTTCCCACCAGTCCCAACTGGTTTAGCAGCCCTCTCACATTTAATACTCCTACAATGAATTCCATTCCAATTGAGTGATCCTTAGAAAGCCACTGTCAAGGATCATTATCCCAGTTCTCCATATTTATATATAGATGGAGAACCAAACAGAAAGCATAAGTTCTTTGCCTGAAATCCCAGCACAATTTAAGGCTCATTTGAACTACCAGGCTCGCAGTAGCAGACTGTATCCTGTCTGAAAGTGGAGTTAAGGACATGAGGAACCCTCTGTGGGTCCCTCCATTGTCAGGTCCTGCACCTTGGTAGTGAGACCAGAGAAGGGGCTTCTACATGCCTCTTTCATGGAGATGTAGGTCTCTACACAGCCCAACGTGAAAACATGAAACTGATGCAGAAACCCAATCCTGTTCCATAAGTTAGGATCAGGACACATATTCCTTTAGGATTCCTCCTTTTAAGAGAATTGTTTTGCTTAATAACATTTGAATTTCTCCTTTCCCCACTCCAAGGTCTGAAAAGTCCTATTAGCTGCTCTGACAGCTTTTCCTCCTTTCTACACTTTTAAACTCAGGAACCCCCTCACCTCCCTGTCCCCTCAGCTGCCACTGTCCAAAACAATCTCCTGAAGGATAAATTCTTCAAGAATAATAGACTTTAAAAAGGCCATGAAGATAAAACTTTGTAAAGAAGGAAGAAAAACCAACAATGGAAAACTGCCCTATCTAGGTTAAATACATATTTTGGTATACATACTATTTACGCAATAGAGCCTAATGGCTTCTTCAAAAGCCATTAAGGTGTATTAAGTAAATACATAATTTGGTACGTGAGCCAATTTTGAAAGCACATTATTCTGTTTACAATACATTCTTTCAGGTCTGAAATCTACTCTTCTGAAGTGCCTGAAGAGTGACTCACAAATGGATCCTTAATCCACAGCAAGGAAATCACCTCCTAAAACCAGACCGGCTGTCTTAAAGTTTACATAGATGGTTGGAAAGAAAAGAGAAAAGAATCCATATGAAATATTAACCATCTGAGTACTCTCCAGTGTACTGAGTCCATGGGATAAAACATACCACCAGTGATATTCTATCCACCTAATACAGAACATGCCATCTGAAATACCACTGCATGTGAGATCCACATGTGAGGGCATGCACTCAGATACAGCAGAAGAAGGGTTAGAGGAATGCTGCCTTTTACTGGGAAGTAAAATAAACAAAATGAAAAGTAATGTTTCAGGAAAGATCTATTTTGTACTGCATAATATGTGAATTGATGTAATAAATGACAACAGTAATTCCTTTTTAGGGATTCATCCAAGCTAAGACTGCAGATCTAAATACTCAAGCTTGCAAAAAAGTTTGGATTTAGGTCTGAATTTTTCAGTTTAAGTCAGTGTAAACATGCTATTTGTCTCTTACATAGAAGACTGCTTACCTGTGTTGAGCTCTCCATGAACCTCCCAACTTCCTTTTGATGAGATGAGACACAAATATCCTTTCTTCTCACTGTGCGCATTTTGCAAAAGGAATTCTCATTCCATGACAATTCTGCACATCACTACATAAGTATAACTTGGCCTAATCCCCAGCTGTGCCTGCTGATTTAAATATCAAACAAAAATAAGGATAATCCACTTGCATTTCCTGGAAAGGTTATGGACTTCCTTCCCTGATGGCAGCACATATGACAGTAGGTTAAACACTAAAGAATGAGTAACTAATCAATCTGTATTATGACAGAGACATACAGACAAATTATTCCTTCCAAATATTTGTTTTTGAAAGTCATGATGCAAGCTAACAGATAAAATTTTAACCCTCTGATCTGTCTGAGCACAAGTTTGGGAGCCAGGCAGTGCTGTGCTCCAAATCCAGTTATCCGGAGATATTCACCTGTCCTCTTACACAGATGACTAGGTATTTACCCTAAAACTTATCACGGTAATGTCTGATATACAGAAGTATTATTTGTTCTATTCTACAGGTGGGAAACTGAAATAGAAAGAGGTGAAATAACTTGCATCAAGTCACATAGGAAGTCGTTAGGGGATCTGGGGACCAGATTACCTTCATTTTGCCTCAATACTTTGATTACAGGGCATTCTTCAGAAAGGGCATGCTGGTAACAGAACAGTGTATCAAACCAGATGTGATTAAACTGAACATAAATGATACATACTAATAAAACAGATTTCTTTGTCTGAAAAACAGGAAAAATTTAAGACAAGGAACAGGGTGAGAGGCCTAGATTGAAGGAATTAATACTCAATGTTAAGAAAATGAAGTCGTAAAATCTTTGTCAAGCATTGCTCAACTCTTCAAACCATATGGAGCATGACTGCTGGGCTTCATATAATGCCCCAAATGTTTTTCATTTTCTATTCCACCACTCACAGCAAAAGCACACTGCTGTAATCCTGTCTTTCTGTTAACTACCAATTGTTTCTTTTGCCAACCTTTCTGCTTTAAAATATCATTTTTTTTATGAAGGATAATGTTATATAGTGGAAAACTGTAAAAATTTTATGGATAGCCTTGATGCTAAGAAAATGCATTCTTTCAACAGTTTCATTATATATATATTTTTTTGTCCTCTGTTGTATATATGTGTGTTTTATAGTTCATTCTAGACAAAAGGCATTATGTTAACAGTCCTATCATTTAAAACTTTAATTCACTATTATGTCTTCACCTTTTGGTGGAAAGAATGGTATTTTTTTTTTTCCTTCCTGGTCCTGCTTAACAGTGGTTAATAAGAATAATAGGTGATCCTAAAAAGGGTTAGGTGTGAATAACCACTCAATGGTTCAAATGGTTCTCTGAGCCACAAGAACAAGCGTGAAGATCCAGCTCCTAACACATCAGATAGGATGATTAATTTCCAGTATGAGGCAGACTTACACGTTATTGCCCTCCGTCAAATGTTAACAGGTCTTCCAGTCTCTGTGTTTCCCCCAAATAATTTCAAACATCTGTTAACCAACTCTAGCTCCTGTGACATTCCTTCACAGGTAAATCAAGAAGAAACCTAACCAAATCAGAGGAATGAAATACGTTTACTTCAACTTTAAGAGATGCCCATAAACCCTTCTTTGACATTCCTTCCTACAATCCAGCCCAATTCACTCTTTCAAAGACTGACATTTCTTTGCTCTACATCAGGCCTCAAGCCTTTAAATGTCAGTCTGGATCCCAAAGGTCTACTTATAATTTCTGCTGGTTCACAAGCACCCTACCTTTCTTTGAAGCTGAACTCTAAGGCATGGCTGAACTGCTGGTGCCACTTCTCCTTCCTGCATGCTCTGTTGAACAGTCCAGTCCAATGCAACATGAGCCCATGGAGGATTTCACAGTGGTAACAGAGCAATCTAGCCCAGACAGCTAGGTTACTACAGCTAGAGTGAAGCCAGAAGATGAGAAACTGAGATAACAGAGGGTCAAGAATGCCAGTCGGGAAGTGTGACCTCCTGAAAGCCTCCTGTTATCCGAGTTCTTCAGCCAAATGGTTTTGAAACCTTTACAGTGATTAATGGGTTCCAATTTTACAAGAAAATTAAGAACAAGTTTCTTTTTATGTTATGGGATTTTGATATGATATGGTCCTTAAGGTTTCAAGCAGCTAATCACACTCACAAATAATTAAATACTGCAACTTGTCTTCTTTCTTCTCACCGTAAGTTGATGTCTGCAGCAACACAGAAAAATTACTACACTTATATGGTTGTGAGTTATTTTTAGCTCCATTGCTCATTGTCTTTTATACTTGCTAGTTAATGGGCAGTCCCTGAGCAACTTCTTTCCCCCTCTGGCAGCAAAACAGTCCATGCAAAACAGTCATGGCAGATAATTCCTTTTTTTTAACTTTTTCTTTTTTCATCAACACCTGAGGGAAGCAAAGGACTTTTTGATCATAAAACCCAAAAACCCTTGGAATCAAAATATGACAGAAACCAAACAGTATACTAATGAATAGAACACTAATAAACAGAAGCATACGTTGATAACAACTATGATATACTCTGAGACTAGTTAGCTTGAATTATTTACACAATGGTCTGATGAAAAAATTCTTCATCAGTTCAGAATATGAATTTGTGCACATAACCTTAAAAATTACTCACAGAAATATGTGGAAACGGTTTTTACTCTCTAACAGCTCAAAACATTGCACTATTTACCACCAACAACTCTTCTGCTACCAGACATCAAGGCACTGAGAAGAGGCTTGTCCAGACACATGGGCAATCCTAGTAGCTAGTTGCCATATTTTCCCTACTAGCCAGAATTACCTGTAACCTCTTCAGTTATCTATGTCCTCTAGTAGTTGCTCCCACTAGCTGCCTCTGCAGCTTTATTTTATACATTGAGTCACTCCAGCTTTCTGGAGTGTTTCTGTTACTTCAGAAAGAATGAAGGATGTCCTGAATCCACACAGGGTCTTTATCACTAGGGTATTCTCTTCCATCTTCCTCTTTTCACCTTATTGCTGAAGGTTTTATTAGGATGAGTGCCTCAACAGTGACAGTCTGGGGCTTTTCACAAGAAGACATACGTCTTATATTCCCTGCCTTTGTAACAGAAGTTTAGAACAGAAGCATGCAAAGATACTATGAAATAGATGTAAACCAAACTTAGCATGTTCCACTCAAATCCTCTGTATTTTCAAATGAAATCAACAGTGGGTTTGCACCTGTCTGATGATCTTCCACCCATTGCAGGAGGGAATCGGGCCTCTGCTTATCTGCACACACAATGACACAATGTCAGACTCCACCAGGACAAATACTGGGCATGGAGAAAGGTATTGCAGCAACTCAGATCATTGTATTGAAGTCCCTTCTCACTTAAACATGCCCTCAGTGATAACTGTTCTACTTGCTTTGTGTAGACAGGAGCTATACCTCGTGATGATACATGGGGATCATACTGTGTGATAATCAGTTTCAGAAAGCTTCAACCTCTACATAAACAAGTTAACCACAGAAAACTTAAACACAGAGGTGGGGGAAACCATTGGATTTCCTACCAAGAGGCAGCTACATCATCAAGAAAAAATTCACATAATAATTAAATTAAATGGAGCAGATATTTGCAGAGGGAAAAACCTTAATTTCCATTTGCACAAGAAAAGATTTACACTACTCAAGACAGACTCTAGTTACATGTTCACATCATTGAAGTAACAGGAGTTATAAATTGTGAGTACCCAGGCAAACTGTTCTCAAATAACCTACAAGCCAGACCGGAAATTATTTAACTAATAATTTGAAATTACAAAAAGAACCAAAACCAAGAAGAAATTAGCAGAGTATCTGCAGACCATTCATAAACAGGGGAAAGAGATTAAATGTCAGGTACATGATTCATTATGGATTATTCATTCAGCTTATGTGTGAACATGTGACAGGAGAAAACCAGTTATATCCATTCTCTACATTTTTGCTTTAAGTGAGCATGCTCAGTGCAGGCTATTGTTTAGCTGGGTTACAGAAGAACTTCATAAGAAGGGTTTCCCCAGTTATCACTCCAAAAAAAATCAGTATTTAAAAAAGAAAGTGAGGACAACGACCCTTCTGGAGTCTGAGTGCATATGCTCAAAGTAACTCTGCTGTATAAACCAACAGAAAATTGGCCCCCAAAATGACTTATAAAGGGATTTTGTAAGACATGAACAGAACAGCATGGGCTCTGGCTAGGCAAAGAATTCAGAGTTGTAATAGAAAACATTTATTTGGCTACAGCTAAACATCCGAACACATGTTAGCATTTGCTGCCAATATGCTTCCTAATTAAGAACAACATAAAATCATAGGAAATCCTGTATCCCTGTCTTCATGCACTTTCCTTGTGTCTTCAGTGTCCTGGCTCTGTTTCTCAAGTATAGCCTGCATAAGAGAAAGGTTAATTCAAAAGTAATGTTTTGCCAGCCATTAACTGTGTTGTCATTAACAAGATTAATGTACATTCCACTATACATCACCAAGTGCATTCCCCCTCCTGCCCCCACCCACCCTTTAAACAACTGCTCCTATTAAAACCTAATGAGCACAGCACAATTTAAAGAATAGCACCATTTTTGCTGGGCAAAGTGTCATCTGTAAGCCATATAAAGCTGCAGGACTATTATGGATCTAATTGAAGGGCAGCTGAAAAAAAATCTGTTCTCCCTTGGCCTACAAAGTCTTGGCCATGTTTATATATCTTATCACAATGAACAGATTTCAAGACAAAGGACAGACTAGTATCTGTTTTAATTCCTAGCCCTCTCTCTTTCTTCAATCTCTACTCTTTCTTCATCTGAAACCATTCAAAGACTTCTGCTATGCACAGTCCCACACCCAGCTTACCTCCAACTCATCTTCCAGTGATTACTGCACAGATAAACAGTTGACTGGATCCTTCCAAACAATCATGAGATACATTTTTTTTATAAGCTGCTCTTAATGGACCCTAATTCATCAACATGGATGGAGCCTGGGTTCTCTTGCCCAGCCAAACTCACTCTGGTTTTTCCACCAGAAGCAGCAAAGAAATTGCCGGGCAATTAGACACAGTACTCCTCCTTTGTTTTCCTATTGAAGTGGCCACCAGTTTGGAGATCAAGAGATGAGCCATGAGATGCTTCTAGCTTTTCATCAGGATCTTGAGAATTTTTGGATTTCTTTTTTTTATTTCCAGAAAATCCATGCTCTCTTCCTTGCTCTTTTCCGGCTCGGTCACTTTACATTTCTGTTCCCCCCACAATTTCTTCTTCTTCTTCTTTTTTTTTTTTTAATCTATTTATTGCCTGTTTTTCTTGGCTCATTCTCACTTTCCATTTTTCATTATTAGTTCTTTATGATCTTCTGTTTCCTTTTTTTTTCTTTGTCATGGCTGCTCTCCCAGTTGTTCTCCTCTGGGGCCCTGAGTTTCCCTTAACTAATGAAACAAGAGCTGCCTACCTCCCTTGCTTTTGCAATCCAGCTGTTTCCTTTTTAAAATATAAACTCATCTTTATTCAATGAAGTTCCTGTGCAGGGTCTGATCCTTTAAGAGATTGCATTTTGTGACAGCGAGAGGGAGGGCAAAAATAAACTTGCTGGAGGAGAAGCCCTTTGGTAGAAGTCCAACCAGCTTGCTCTTGAGAGTCAGAGCCTTCTCCAGTAAAACTGGGTAGTTATTTTACTTAGCACCTTTTGGTACCTTGACATTGCAAAAGTCTTCTTGACAGTCTCCCCTCCCTTTTCCTCCTTCAGCTCCTAAAACCTCCCACCTTGAAAGCTTAACATTTCCTGGCCTCTGTGAAAGCACAGTCTAACTAACACCACAAACCTGGATTTTATATGATTAGTTAGTGAAAACTTGCCAACTTTAGGTGCAGCCTGCCAAGTCAAGTCAATTTACTGTGATACTTTGACTGTGCAAGTAGGCCTTAATCCCCCTTTAATCTCCAGTGTACCCTTGACATCATGGAAATCACTTACAAAGCAAATGTCATCAGATGATCCATGTTAGCTATTTCAGCAAATGTTCTTCTGCACAATAGAGCAAGTTTACCTTGTAAGACACAGGCCCCAGAATATTTTCACTTAATGAGCCCAGCAGATATCATTTTACAAATAGGGAATGAAAACTCCTTCTTCTGCACTATAACTCCCCAGACCTCATGTGACTTGGAATTTACATGCTAGCCAAACATCAGGTCAGTGTATTTTATTTCATGTCTGATTGATTGGATAAAGAGATTTACATAGTAGCCACAACAGCTAGGAGTTATTGGGAAGGCGAGTTTCCCTTTTCAACTCTGCAAGGCCCCTCCTGTGCTGAAAACATTTGGTTAACAGAAAAATTACTATGAGAACCATTTTTGATAGCGTGTTCAGCCATCAAGAGCATAAAGGAAATAGAAAAATAATGCCATGCTGTGCATGTGGCAACCAAGGTGAAAATCAGCATGTCTAACAGCAAGGAGCTAACTCTGTTATTATTTATTGATTTAATAATAAGGGCTTCCATTTATATAGTACCCTTTATCTCAAAATGACCCAAAGTGCTTCCTACAGCCCCAAAAAATGATGTGAAACCTACATAAAAGGATCACTTCACCCATTACAGGAGTGTTATCAGTCCTGGAAAAGCGACAGGACATACAGCAATCTTCTGGGCAGCCTCTGGTAAGGCTAAGACCAGGATTTAAGACAGGAAGCAAAAGGAATACTACATCCCCTCACATCTATAGGTTGAGCTCATGATTTGGAGAGAGGCAAGGTCACTGGAGTCAACTATCTCCTGTAAAAGAAAGCCTAGAGGACTTGTTTTAAAGAGCTGCAGAGGTGAAGCTTGCTTTTGGTCAGGAGGGTAGTGCTCTGCATAGGCAGTTTGTGATTAAGGAGTAACTCATTAGTGTCTTGGAAGAGAAACACTTATGGATGTTCCTTCCTGGATTACTTAAGAGGCTTTTAGGAGTGTCTCAGCCCAGTACCATTCTACCTCTTCCTCATTTAGGTCTGACATTGCCCTTTAGAAGGAGATGCCTAACATTCATTGCACGGGAATGGGACCAGATACTTCACTTGTGATACAAAATGATAAAATAACACACAGAAGAACACATATGAGCAGCCAAACCCTGAGAAAAAACATGTATATCTATCAAAATGTAGGTGTAAAATGTTTCATGTGATCTGCATCTGTCTACAGTGTTGCTTCTTCACTTGTAAAGTGTAAATTGGATATGCAGTACCAGTATTTATGTTATTATTACTATTTTATGCTTATATGTTCATTTTACAGTATAATATTATTTTACGTTCTTTGCCCCTTTGGCAACGCTTCTTCAACATGTGACTCAAGTCAACTAAAACTTGGCCCACTGTCAGAGTAAATCTTTTCCCAGACAAATAGCCCCTGGGACAGAAAGTGGATGCTCCATGTCAAAGGACCTTACAACATTTGAGGAAAAGAGCAAGTTACAAATCCAGACTCTAAGTTTACACTGTGAATAGATGCCTCTATCAACAACACTAATCCACGTCATTTTGTGAGAGAAAGGGAAGTCAAAATTAACCTGAGCAACAAAAAACTAAGAAGGGGTTTAAAGAGGAAAATTCAGCCACCTTATTTAAGACTTAGCTAATACACTGAGCTAGCAGCCCCCCAGGCTCTCACAGCAATTTTTAACCAACAGATGCAGCCAAGCTTTCAGTTTTATATTGCCGTAATAACTCATGATACACAATCTTGGGCTGTTTTCAGAAGGTCCATAGAATGAGGCCAGCTTGTGATTTCATAGCAGGGGCTATAGCACTGCTCTGCTGCCAGCACCTGTGCCCGACATTTGATCTTAGGGCTGGAGTACATCCTCTCCCCCCTCTTCCCTCTGCAGGACTGGCTATGCCAAGCCAGTGAAGAAGCATTCCAGCAGATTATAAAGTACAACTATATTGGCCCTCGCAGCTCAGAAGAAACTGGACCTTATAGGAATTTCACACGCCATTCTCATGGATCTAAAGCGAGCTATATGGGTAGCAAGGCAGTTTCTGTCCATGTGCTCATCTGTGACCATGAGACACACAGATCCCTAAATGCTATGATTAGGTCAAGGATAATGGCAGGGACAACTGCTGCATTGAAACATGGGATCAATGAAATGAACACATTCTTAGAAAAGGTGGCAAAGACGTAAATGGGAGTCACTGATGGCTTGGATTACTGAATTCATACAAGAAAGAGTGTACCAAATATAAGGGAGAGAGGCAATGTGAAAACACATCATCTCGAGTACTGCCTTAGGAATATTAAGGCCTCTTAAACAAAAGGCTTTTTCTCTGAGTCAGGCATTTGGATAGAAGGAAGTATGAGCCTAACTCTTAGCTTCCACAACTCTAATCCTCCTGGGGCAGTGACAGAAATGAAACAGTCTGTTCAGAAATCCCTCAGCACTGTCATTCTTTTTATAGATCCCAAAGCGATGGGAAAAGAACTCTGGTGTCACAAAGTGCACAGGAGAGGTCACAGCAGATCAGAGGATTGAAAAGAAAAATATAAATTCATCTTCTGAAGTGTAAAAAAAGGGGGAATAAAGGGAAGCTCACCATGCTCTCCTAAAGGGAGAGTATGTAAACCCAAAAACATTTCCCTTTATCTGGGGCTTCTTCCCAAAAAAACTTAAATACTAATTTGCCACCAAAAACCCAGCAGCTCTTTTAAAGGGAATCCATGGGCATTTCTCACCAGTTTTGGAGGTCAGTGTTTTGACTCCTGGCTGTCAGGCAGGTGTGTTGAATGCAATTAGGGCCAGTCCCATGAAAGGTACTCGGACACCTTGCTTCCTTTGAAGTGCCTAAATATCTTTGTGGATATAGCCTTTAATCTTTGCATGACCTTGAATCTCAGCAGAGAAATAACAGTCCCTATAAAAGCAAGACTTCTGCCTGAATCAGGGAAATTCCAAGGATCACCACTGAGAATACTGGGAGAGTGGCCTGTTGTGGTGTTTCCAGCCACTTTTAAATACCCAGCTAACATCAGATGCACACCGGCCTCCAGTGCCAAGTTAAAATATAGGAATTGCGGTGAAATCCTATTAACCAAGGGCATTACAGTCATTAAATGAACCACCGAATGCAATTTTGTGTTGAGGAGCAAGGCAAAGGAGATAAAAAAGGAAACTATACCTCATGAAGGAAGGGAATTCCCTGTTCTCTCACAGCTAAACTGGGCTTCAGTGACGTCTAGCAGAAGTTTCAGAAGCTGGAACTACAAGAAATGACACGTGGGGATTTTTAATCTCTTTTTTTTTAGTGCCAGACTTCATGCTTGGTCTTGTTTGCAGCCCTGAAACTTTATGTTCCCTTGTGCCCTTTAATGCTAAGGGTACTGATAGGCTTTATTGTAATGCAAACAGAAACCATTCCACCTGCATCTGTCAAAGTATTTAAAGATTCTATTAGTCTGATGTTTTAATTGTTTTTGAGATTAGAAAACAACAGAGCCTTTCTTCCCAGGGCTTGGGTGCTCTCCTGAAGAAGTGGTGGAGATTGTTTGGGTTTTGTATATTGAGGGTGTTGATATGACAGGGAAAAGGAGCATGACTCAGTACAGGTGATTCATAAGGGTCACTGACTAAAAGCTATTTTCCTTGAAAGCTCATGGCATTTCACAGATCAGGAATAAAAATGCCCTGCTGGGTTGTCCCTGCACAGTAGCTCTGGCCACAGTGTTCCTGTTCCACCCGTCTATCTGCTGTTGTCAGCCAAAAGTAGAAATTATGTTTGCTCACAGTTCAGGGCTGTTAAATTAGGAGCAAAGGACTTTCCCTCTTGGATTTTATGCCAAGTGAAGTAGGACATTCAGATCGATTATGGCACTTCCCAAATGTCAAAACAGGGTTGGAGTGGGATGAAAATGAGTTTACCATAGAGAACAAGAACAGAGAGGGATCAAAAGGAGAGAAAGAAATAATGCTGGGAGGAAAATGGAAACCCAAGTGGAAGAGGTAGTGTATCAAATGGTCTCTACTGGACAGTTAAGGCAAGAAGGCTAGAAATTACTGAACAAGACAGTCTAAGTGTCTCTAAAATATTTCATGAGGAGGCACCTAACAGCAAAGCTTGGATAAACCAGCAATTGTTTGACTTGATGTGACAGAGGTGGGTCCTGGGTCAGACTTCCCAAATACCACCTGGAAAGATTAAATAATACAAGAGCAGATCTAGCTGCTGTATGACACCACCTGATTTTTAGATGTATCTCTGAGTTCCAGGATGGTCCCTCCTTTTTCCATGCTTGTCTTTTTCTATGAAATCCAATGCACATTATTTCACATACAGGATAGTGCAAACAAAAACCATTTTGAGTGTCACTTACCAGGTATGCATGGGCACCATCAGGGAGTTGTTGCTAGAAATGTCTCTCAGCCGCAGTCCAGACACAAGGAGTTTTGCAGCAGAGCAGACACTTTATGGAGTGGAATAGCTAACTCACCCTTACTAGTAGCGATAGGGTTTTTTTCCCCTTCGCTTGAGACATCTATGAGCTTATTTACAGAGTCAGTTAAGAAAAGATAACCTCCCATTGTTCAATCATCAATAAATCAATTGTGTTAATACTATATTGGAATGTCCTCCACTACTTAATATTGTTGACTCTCGGCACTTAAGAAAGGCAGCACCTTCAAGTTTCACTTGATTATGGGTAAATGGATTGTGTAGTAGCCATTAATAATATAAATTGTTTTGGAAAATATTTAAGTCTGTTGAATTTAACCACTTGCTGAGCATTAAAAACTACCCCTTATTGACCATGTTTGACAACTACTTCAAGAGAGGCAGTTCCTTGTTGTGAGATTATACTACTGCACCTATGTATTTTGTTGGCTTACTATCCTTCCAGCTCCTTCCAGCTGTGAAGTGTGATTATTGACATAAACATATAAGTTAAGACTTAATTAAGCCATCTAACTCAGTAAAGTGCTCTTCTGTTATTTTGCAGAAACCTATCCCAAACACTTCACTTATCCATAGGTGATGTGTTGCTGCATTGACTCACAGTGAGCAGCACTTTATTCCATGAGCAGTCCCACTGATTTCAGCTCTATGAGTATGTATGGTGCCACATCCATTAACGTTCATCAGCACAGAAGGGTCCGTTAGTCATGCTGAATTGTGCTTGCTTCCATAGCAGAATGATTTATATCTATGGGACTGCTCAGCATGAGCAAGGACAGTGGAATGTTTCCCTAAATAGACAATATATAGGCATAGGAATAGGGCTGGGTCATGTTAAGGAAATCTGATGCCCTCAGTTTGTTCTTCAAGGACCTGCACTCAAAACTTGAGCAAGAACCTGCTTCTTTTGGGACAGAATACAATTAATGCCAAGGGGCAATTTAGATTTTGTTGCAGGCTGTTTGCAACCTCAGGCAGATGACATAACCTGGCTTTTGTAGGTGTGTATTTTACATTTTATTTGCACCCTTCATACAGTAAGAAATGTATTACTTTTTCATGGTATGGCTCCAAGACAGACTTAAGAACTACTTTTTCAAGGACTAAGACAGAATCAGGAAAGTTGTTTAAAGAAAGACAACAACATAGCTAGTGTAATTCAGATGCCACATTACCTCTGAGGTAAGAAATCAATTATTTCACTTATTCTCCTATTGCTTCAAGGAGTCAGTAGCCTTGGCAATAAATTGAATATTATGCTGCCACAGACAGCATCTTCCTTGTCAAGCATCTAGCTCCATTCTTCTCTTGATAATGATTGGTGACTTTAAAACTCACATGACTTCCAGATAATAAATGAAAACTGTCATTGTTCTGGGGCTGCTGGGATTCATTTTTTTCCCCTTTCCTCTGCTCTGACCTCATTGTGATGCATTGTCTACTTTAGGGTGCTTGGAAAAGTAAGGGAAATAGCAGGCAAGGACTTTTAAAATAAAAACAGACCTCTAATTAGATCCCTCCAACAGACCCTGTAGTGACCCTGTTTAGACAGACATTAATGGATGGGACTATCTCCCATGACTGTAATGCTGTCCTAGCCAAAACTCAGCCCACATAAATGCTTTTGTTGGTGCCCAGGCTGCTACCAATAGTATCTTCGTCTTCAGCATGGCCTGCATGTCCCCGAAATCCCCATTGTATCAGCACTAGTGTTTGTGTGAATGCACACACGGGAGGGTCATCTCATTGAACAATCTGAAAACCAGCCTTATTGAGGGATAGAAAACACTGTAGCTCTCAGCCAGGTTAATCTGGCCCAATAGCTGGTGTAAATGCAAATTAGACTGCAAGAATATGTAACTAAGGCCACTGCTGCCTTTTACCAGCAGCCTGCAGCTAGACTGACCATGCATTGACCATGTAACCACTCCTGTCATTATCTGCACATGTCTGCAGCTCATTCATTTGATATTCACCCATTCCTTTTTCAATTAGGAAATATTTTGGTTAAGTAGTTTTGTGCAGAGAACACCTTTGGCTCAAACCCCACACCAGACAGTCCCTGAGCTTTAGGAAATTTCAGTTCTTGTAACTCAGTATAACTTCAAAACCCAATCTATGTTTCACTGTTTGTAGGGTTTTTGATTTGTTCATCTGGGATATAAATCAGAATGAGCTCTCTGGAAGAAAGAATATATTTTGTGTTTTTGGAGGCCTGTAGTGGAGCTGGAACTGAACCAGCTAAATATGAAGAGGCATGAGCAGAACATGACAGAAGACTAAGACCTTGCTGACAGGGAGTTTTCTTTGAAGAAAGGGGCTGTGAAAGCAAGGAGTCACACATCCAGATTTTTTACAACGTGAAAAACAAGAAATTCAACAGTTTAGCCATCCTGCAGTTCAGCCATCATCGTGTGTAGAAGAAAAATGTAAACAAACCGTGCAACATCTTTGGTTAAACTCTGAAGTGAAGGAAACCATGGACATCAAATACAGTCTTTACCTCTGCCTCTATGGCTGCAACTGACAGTTGTGAGGACATACTGGCTCAGGGAGACAGAAAGTCTAGAAAAATCAGAGAAGGGAATAAGCTGATGGACCATATGTCTCACCACAAGTTAAAATGGATTGGATATGCATTGCTCTTAGTTCCATAATGGATACGTTCGAGTCTCTGTATTAATTCATTATAAAACAAGAGCATTAAAAGAAATCAAAAGAAAAGTAAGTCCTCTTCAAAAATAAGGGAATATGATGCAGATAAAACGTTTCTTCTACATTTAGGAACAGAGATCATGAATTATGTGATATAAAAGGACACGTAAAATGTATGTAAATGGCCAATGGCATCAGGGCACCCCAAAGGCAATGCCCACTGGTGACAATGATAGTTGCTAATTTTCCTCTGTGGGTAAGTCAATCCCCAGATTTTTGACAGTCTAAGGTAGCACTGGCTGCACATAAGAAAACCACTACAGCAGTAACATTTCACCTGCACCACCAGGAATCACTTCTAATCATACCACAAAGAAGCACTGCTGAACATGTATCTCTTCTGCTGCAGTCCATATGGTATCAAGCACTCGGTTGGCTCTCCACAAATAAATAACAAGATAGTGCACACAGCATGGACTTATGCTTCTGCCTCCTGAGGTCATGCAAAAATAAAGCAGGAAAGTAATAATAATGGAGATTATTTTTGTGCTTTCATATATATACACACATATATAGGTACAGAACAAAATCATGTCCTAACCACTCACCTTGTCAGCATATAAGCATTTAAAATATCTCCCACCTGCAACGCACAGAGCACATGGTTGAATAACCCACTCTCCCACTGAAATAGATGGAGAACTGAACAATATATTATAAATAAAAATAGTCATGGAAGCTATCACTCCTCAATCCCTTCATATTATCTCTAGATCTTGAAACAGTGTTTCAGAAGATGATGGGATGTATGAGACAGCCCCTGCCCCTTTTACTCCCTCACCCAAGTGATCCCCATCCGCTTAGGTAAAAAATAATGAAAGTAGAATCTGTATTTAAATAATTGTGGTATAATAGAGGGAGTAAAGGCTAAGAAGGAACTGTTCTGGTCCATTGAGTAAATATTATGATCTTTATAGTGGAAAATAAATGCCCAGTTATCTATGAAACCAATGGAGCTGTTCCAGTCTATCAAATTATAACTTGTGTTTTAAAAAACAATTCTAAACGGAATTGCTCTATAGAGCACATTATATAGCTTGGAAAGACTCAGAATACATATTTATCTGGAAAACTTAAACAGCTCGCTATAAATAATAAGCATCTTGTATGAGGGGAGCGTAGGGAAGCCCTGATTAAACACATCATTGCTTTGCACATAAAAGCAGATGAACATAGAATACCACTTCACCTAGGAATATTACATTTGAGGCTTTTCCCTTGTCTGACAAGCTAAAATGTATCAAGTTAGGTCAGTTTTAGATGAGAGACCTCTGAAGAAGACCTAGTTATTACAAGGAACAGTGCTGGCAATTCTAGTTTATGCACTGTCCTCTGAGTCAGCACTGAATTAATTTTCTAGCTTGATGCTGAGGTGTGCTGCATTGTTGTTTTTCAATGGTATCTAAAAGAAAGCCTACCCTCTACAACTGCAGCTCATTAAAGTTTCCATGGCATGCTCTGTCAGTCTGGGGTGCCAAGCCAATGGTCTGAAGAAGTTCAACAGAAATAATTAAATCCTCTCTCAGATCTCCCTGCAGTTTCAATCAGATGTGGTATGCTGCTTTGGTTTCTTCCCTGGTGCGTAGTGTCACTATACACCATTAAACAGCTGTTGTGCTTGAACCTTGGGATAGCTCCATATCAGTGGTGGGTGATGCTAATTCAGTATAACACTTATCCAACTCACAAGGCTTTTGCCGGCTTAATTAAGGGGCTGGTTGAAGGACTCTGGAGAAAGTATAGCATATGATTAGTCTTCTTTTAGTCACATATTTACATGTTTAGCAAATAAACTGTGAAATTGTCTCAATATAAAGCAGGAAAACAGCATGAATTAGTGGCTGTAGCACCACTTGTCCACATCTTTAGGCTAAAATGGATATGACCAAGTCCTGCCTCTCAGTTTTTCAAGTTAATAATGCACGTTTTAAAGGCTATTTTTCTTTGTTTCCACGGTGTTGTAACTTCAGGTCAAAATGTCAAGAGAGCTTGATATTCTTGCCTTTTCTAAGATTTTGTCATACCGTTATTTAAACATAGGTTTTTGGATTTAATTTGACAATCTTTATGTAGTTGCTGGCATGGTAATTGAGTCTACTTGTCTTTTTCAGGACACCAGAAGATCTAACTAAGTCAGAATGTCTCAGTTACAGTCCAGATTTCTATTTATTACCTACCTCACTGAGAAAGACAAGGTGAGTTATCATTCAGTACAGAAAACCTGAAAGGCATTTATATGCTTGAAGTACTGTATAACCATACTATACAGAAGCACAGTGCTTAAGTGAATGTGTTACAGCCCAGACAAATCCCTTTGAAGCAATACTATTGAGCCCAAATAGTCTATGCAACTGACACTAGAAATCTAGAGAGCTTACCTCCCACCCAGGACTAAAACAAACCCCTTCAGAGATTATTGATACAATGGTTTATGACAGATTGCTCCTCAGCCTCACAACTTACATTCTGTATGACAAGTTCAACATGAAGTGACAGTCACAGCAAGTGTTCAAGGCTGTAACTAAAAAGAAAAAATAAAACAACCTAATTTTTACTGAAGTTACAATTTCAATGAATGAGAAAATGTGAACATAAACCTATATATATACCAAAGCTGTAATCGTTGTAAATGCCATCACCATTACTTATGGCTGGGATGATGCTAATGTTTGAAAATATTTCAATAGGAAGCCAATTGCAGACCTGCAAATTGTAATCACAAAGACAATATTTCAAGGCTCTTCTCAGGAAAGGATGTTAGTGGACCAAGGAAAAAGAAACCTACCTGTTCCATTTATATCCATAGCAGACTGGATGAACCATTCCTACACATCAACTTGAGTGGGAAGTGCCCTCAAATTCTTTTTAGTCCTGGGCTACTGCTTGTGTTTTTAAATTAGGCACATTTAGTGAGCAAAAACATACATGGAGTTTGTAATCATGGGTAAAAATTGGTGTCACTACTTTCAGATTTAATCCTATGTGTCCCCAGTATATTAGTAGAACATATGGAAGAGATACGTATTTATGCTCAGGTTAATACTGAAAATCTAAAGAAAAAGATATATGAAGATTTACCTACAGTAATTCTTTTTGAAAAGCACCTTATTATGCCTGCATGATGGACCTGTATTTTTTTTCCTGTTGTAATGTATTTTAAAACCAGAAGAAAAACTACCTGCAAATTTACTTTTTTTCTTTCATTTTCACTGTTCCATTTGGCTGAAACAGCCTGGTACAAATGGCTGTGAATTGTAAGTGGTATTTAATTTTTGTTTTTCATGTCAAAAAAATTTTAGGTAGATAAGCTATGAAGAGTACTTCTAGGTTATTAAAAAATGTTGACATTTACTGGCCAAGAGCCTGGCATGTAGTTGCAAAGGTCATCAATGAGCAAACAGACATTAATGGTTAGCAGAGTAACTGGTACATAAACAGGTCATATTAATAATTAACACAGAGGAAAACTGGCAGTTTACAGCAAGCTTAGGAAAATAGCTAATAGAAATAACTTTAGAAAGGGCAAGGAGAAATATTTTAAAAGCATCTACAAATTAGACCTAGAGAAGCCTAATTTTAAGGCATTTATTTCTCCTTGCTTTTCTCTCTCAACTTCTGAACAAAATATTTCTTAATGCATGGAGAGTAAAATTTGAATTGCTGAAAAAGGTATTACACAGCTGCTCATTCTGTGACTGATTCTCAGACTGATGCTGTCTTGTTGACAACCCTGCAGAATATAAAATATTTAAAGAATTGATTTCATCCCCAAATATATCTGGTTAACGAAAAAGAAAAAAGCTCCTCCCTTTTTTCGTTACGGGAAAGGTATTAAAATGTATGAATATTTGGATTTCACATTCCATCAACGCCCACTAGAGCTGCCTATTGATTCTGAGCAAAATAGACTTCAAATTGCCAACAGTAAAAGTTTTACCAACACCTTTTTTCTGAAATCTAAAGTCTCAGCATTTCTCCCCCGCATCCTAAAAAGTGAGATTTTTTTTATCTCAATTCCTTTTGGCTTGTCAGCTCAGCAGTAGCTTTCCTATGCAGCCCTACCTGTTTATTCCAGACCAATACCAAAACTACAGTGGACCCAGGCCTGGCTCTTAGGTCCACAATTAGTCCTAGTTGACTTGACTGGAAATGGGTTTCTGGTCATTCAGGCAAGGAAATAAAGGCAACCGGATCTGAGACTAATTGCACCTCCCCTGGCATGTTTTTGTAATGCAAACTTCAACGGACACAAATCAGCTGGCTGCCTACATTTAATTATTGTTTTAACTAAAAACAGTACAAAGAATATAGAATTGCAAATTAGATGAGAGTGATATTTCCAATACTTCAACAATAATTATCAGGGTACTCACACTACTGAAAATTGTAGGAAAATATTTCTATGGATAAATGTTGCGCTTTTCTATTGTTTAAAGAAATGCTGCTGTTGAACATTAAGTAAAATAGTGCTACCTGAACATTGAGTAAAACTGTAGAAATATCTAAGCTCATTGAGCAGGTAAAGTCAGAAAGCAGGGCAATAGGAGAGAGAACATATTATGGAAGCCAAAGAAAAATACATGGAATATTTAATAGTACATCAGAAAGGGTTTTGGAGAACCAGGAGTCTCCTGTGGACCTGCATATATAACACAAAATTCACCTTACACTGACAGGAAAAGAACCTTTCTCCTGACTCTTAACAAAATGTAATTTATTACAGTTTTACTAATGATATGCAGAAGCCACCATCAGTTTGTGTCAGCATATGGATTTTACAAATGCAAAAGTATTTATGTGTCCTTACAGTTTATAGGCAGTCTCAGGCTAATAACTTGAGATGCAACTTAGCCTAATAACTTGACTAAAGAACTGAGAATTAACAATTCCATCACCTCCTGAGCATGTGACCATTTTATTTTGTGGTTCCTATTCTTTGTTTGTCAAATTAGATCTACTTCATCATACTGAATTCTAGTTAATGATAGTGAACTATTAATTAATATCTGTTTTATCTACCATTATAAAAATATCTCTTGTTACAGTAAAGAGGAGACAAGCTGTAAATACATCCTTGTCCTTAATGCTTTCAGATACAGACAGCCTTATGCCAAACATGTCTCACCTTTTGGCAACCTGCTTCGAATGATCTGAGGTTCAACCCTACCTAAAGACTTCAGTCCCCCCTTCCACTCATCCCATGGATGATAGTTCTGTCTGAAGACCAACATATGCAAAGCTGGTACTAAAGGCTTCTGTTTGATCTAGATTTGAAAATACTTATTCACACAGTAGAAATCTCTGTGAAGGATGAGGAGGTCTCCATTTGGAGTGTATGTTTGATCTGTTAATTCTTGTTTCTATGGCTCAGCAGATCCATGGTCACAAAAGTTCAATAGTTACAGGTACACATTGCAGCGAAAGTCTGCTTAAAGCTTTAGAGAAATAGACAATATTCTACTTGCCCAAATTCCTTATTCAATACAGCTACGATTTTCAAGGCATTAAATAGCTACACTTTAATATGCAACCTGCTCTTATTCTTGGACAGCTGTATTTCTTCACCCTCTTCTTTCTTAACGTATATTTTTTCTCATAAATTTACCTTAAAAAAATCCATCATTAATTATCTATGTCATTCTTTAATCCTTTTAATGCCTCTAAAATATATACTGAAGAACTTTACAGTCTGATTCAAAAGGGCATTTTGGCAAAAGAATATTGCAGCTGTGTTGCCTGAAACATCTTAGAAAGTGGTGTCCACAGGGAGCAGGAGAGCTCAGTAAAATACTGACAGATGTAAATAACAGTGTCACATTTTGGGATGAAAAACAGTTCATGGCTGTGCTCGTTACAAGCAATTTCTGTGTCTCTGCAAGGAGACACTCTGTATGGAAATGGTCAGTACCCCAGGCAGCAGACTCTGAAGCAGCAGAGAAAGGAGGCTCACTTTGCACCGCTAATCCAGTTAATCCCTGTTATTTCAGGGTTCCTTCTGCAGCAATGCAGAGTGATGTGGCTGAGAGGAAGGGATGAGCCTGAAAGAGATAATGGGCTAGGGCAGAGGAAACCCTCTGGTCATCCTGGTTCTCCCGGGGAGAGATGCCAAGCCAGGGTGACTCCAGCCATCAGACCAGGGCAGCTAACACAAAGCGACACTTTCGTCCTCTGAAACTTTTACTGCTCAGCAAAAATAATGAAGCTGTGCATGGTGGACATGATTTCCCCCTTAGGCCCTCGCTTGCCAATCCCTCCTCTGCTAAACTCACAGAGGAGATCCAAAATAAACACTTTCCAGAGAATGGGATGAAGAAGCACATGCACCGATTCAGCTCCACCACCCAAAATCCAGCCTGCTACCCTGTCAGCAGGAAACTGCAGCATGGACCAGAAATGTCTGGAGAAAAATGTGCATGGAATTTCAAGGAAGAAAAATAAAAAAATAAAAAAAACACCAAGAAAATAAACTGAGATATAAAAAAGTGAAAGCCATTAAAAAATGTGGTTTGAACTTAAGAATAAATGCAATGGAATAGTCACATTCTTTAAAAGCTTTGCTCTGCTCTGAATGGCTTTGTTATTAGTGATTCTTAATGCATGAGATAGTGGTTTGGAATAAATCTTTAAGTAATTCAAAACAAGGATTCTTCAGTAAATAGTTGAAATTAAAGGGGGAGTTAGAATCATCTGGTTTCCATTAGGATGATAAAATAGTTCACTTGAAACCTTTTACAAGATGCTTTGTTACTGGGAGGTGTCTGTGCATCTCACTCCATCACTAGCCATTTGACACAACATAAAAGGCTTCAAAAGACATGCTAGGCCTCTTAATCAAAAACTAATTGTAATAGATATTGGGGAGTGTTAACACTGTGACCGCTAGGTTGTATCTTCAGTATATAAGCAGGAGTGAACATTAAACACAACCCTGAGTTGATAGGGCTTATCAGAATTTCAGAGTTAAGTGCTAAGTACTGCAGCCCAGTATCTGCATGCTGTTGCTCTGTACCACTTTTGGAGTTAATTGCGCTGTAGGACTTCATCTTCCCAACAAAATTTATAGCATCGTCACAGAAATTGGAAGCCTGCTGAAGAGACTGCTGCAGTTTACAGGAGTTCAGTGAAACCACAGGGAAGAAAAAAAAAAAAACCACTGTGGTTTCTCCTTCAGCATCTAAGACATTTGCTGAGGAAGAGGAGCTCCCCTCTGCTCCCTCTCATTTGCCTTATAATTAAAAAAAAAAAATAAATGAGCTGTTTCTCCCTCTTGAAGCTTTATTTGCTGTTAATGTGATGGCAGAAGAATTACAGCACCAGCTCCCCTCAAATTGGCATACACACTTGCTTTACACTCCCGCATGCCTTATGATGGTTGTTGACATGAATTTTCACGGTGCTCGTGGAAAGAGCTTTATTGATTTTACTGGTACAGGGCGGGATCAGAGTTACTGATTCTAGCTTAATTCATGCATTTCTCCAGATAACAGATGACCTTAATATTTACACACAATTGCACCATAATAAAACCAGGCCAAATCCTCTTCTGCTATATGAACTGCTGAAAATAAGAGTGCAATTATTTTTAAGCAAGGGGTTTAGAACCAGACTGTCATACAGTGAGGAAATCAGAGTTATGGCAATTTACTCCAGCTGAGAATGTAACCCACAGTGTAAAATTCCTTCTTCAGTGCAGTAAAGTGCATTAAAAAGACTGCTGCTCTTATTTCTCATGAGTTCATTATAACCTGTATGCTACCAAAATCTCTAGACAGCTGTGTTCCTTTTTACTCCAATTTCAAACAATATAATTAAAAAAGCATTTGATGAAATGTAGACACTTCTACCATTTACACTGGAATGCTGGAACCATCCAAAATCAGCTAGTCTCTAAATATCAGACTAGGATCTGTGTAGCCAAGGTTTTTATTCTAAGAAAGCATATTCAAAAGTAAGTCTCAACCTCTCTTGGTGAAGAAGTTTTATTTGTAAAACCCATAATTATCTTAACTGTTCCGAGAAGCTGCGAGAGCTGCAAATGTTAAAACAAAACATAAGAAACAGTTTTGGATGTTTAAGTGGAGGCAAATAAGGGTGATGTACGTTCCCCCTATTAGTTTACTATATAAATGTCTTCACATTACAGAGTGAAATTTAATTAAAGTAATTGACCAAATTGCATTTTGTAGTAGTTATTGTCATTAGCAGCCCTGACTCCTCTGTCAAAAGGATTTGCTGAAGATTATTTCTAAGGGGTATTTATTATGAATATTAATCTCTCCAGTAAATATCATCAACATATTAAAATTCATTTGAAGTACTTTATGGAAGACTGCAAACAGAAATGACTGGTGAAAAACAAGGTGTCTAATCATGTTAGCTTAGTTCACACATGGTTAAACCAGAAGTAGAACAGGGAAAGGAAATGTAATAGAAGGTGTATTGGTTATATTATGACAAAAATGCGCCTACAGGGTACCTGATTTTCAAGGAGATTCAGGCTGCACTACCAGGAACACTTATGACTCTGCTGTTTAAGGCAGATTTTTACACAGTCTTGCCCTGCCTCACTGGAAAAGTCTGATTCATCAGCTTGTGTGTTAATTCCTGTTTGATCTTTTTAGTGATTGTTTGCAGGAAGTATATAATTAAAGAGGGCTACAATTCCTACAGAGAATTTGGTTCACAGGTGCTACCTACACTACTTTAACCAACAGCAGATAACTTGGGTTTGGTATCTGTCATATGTCATTTTGGTATCAAATTATATCTGTCAAGCCCTTCCCTTCAGCAGGGGGAAGGACACACTTCAAGTACACAGCATGCACGAAGGGCTGTCTAGAGCTGCATTGTTATGTCTTCCAGTGTCATAGATGATACGGTTTCTTCTCTTCAATGCTGCTTGATCTTCTTGTTGAGAAAAAAAGTGGAGGTGAGATGAGAAGGCAGGAATTGGCAGCAGAAGAAAACCAGAAACTAAGGAAAAACAGGAATCCTTGACCCAGTCCTTTCAATTTTCTATGCTCTGGAGGCAGGGTTTGAAGACTGATGGCTGGGGGGCATTAAAGGCATGAGATTGACAGGGTTGCAAGTTGCAGGTTGGGTCAGTCTTGGTCCTCCTCAACTTCACCTCATCCTTCCTCTCCTCCACCTCTTTGCTTTGAAAGCTTTTTCCCCCCCTTTCAGCAATGCCATCTGCAACTTTCATACCACCTGTTTTTAAAACAAACACCTGGTGGCAAATAAGCCCTAAGTATACACAAGCTGGGCATCCCAGGTTGTGTTGCAGCTCTAGATGTCAGCTCCTCTTACCCTTTTAAAACAGGCTCAGATCCCTATCATCTTAGTGCTCTGCTTCTGTTTTGCTAGGAGGCATTCCTTTCCCTTCCTTATGAAACAGGCTGAACATTTTCCCTGTGTAAACATTGTTCCACATCTGCTCACGCTGAAGAATATCAGAACACCATTTCTCAGAAACCATCCTGGCTACGTGTGACCAAATGTACCACAAAGGAACCAGCATGAGGTCAGGAATTTCTTCAAAATGGGGCTGGGAAGATTTCCTTCACCCCATTGCAACAGTTCTTACAATAACTTTTTATAGCCTTTATCCAGCTATTAGCAGCAGTCAGTGTGACTGTGGCTGCACAATCCCTCTGCACAGACCAGGGCCATGGTGGCCACTGAACTACCATGCTGGAAGTAAAAACCCCAAATTAACTGTATTCCTTAGTAGAGTAAAAAAAGATAGATCATTTCTATTGCTGAATATGGCAAAAATCCTTAAGGGAGTCCACTGATTACACTACTGAGATTTGTATGAACTAACTAGGGTAAATAATTAGACTGTATTTTAATTAATATATCAGTGCCTGCTAGCACAATATAGTTAAATTTGTGCCACTATTAGAGCTGAATGAAAGAAAATTGCCCTATTTGTGGTGAAATGATAATCATGACCTTTCCAAGAGAAAGAGAAGGCAAGAAAAACTCTGCAACTCATTTTTGTGTTGAAAGAAGTCAAGAGGTGGCTTCAGTGCACCAAGTGCCCATGTGCCTCTTCTCTAGGTAGCAAACCTGAATATGGCAAAAGTGTCTCTGGTGAACAGGGAAATGAGCCACACACACACATATATATATGTGACACAGATCACAAAATGAGGGCTAAAAATACAGTTCAATTATTCAAAGTATATAATTTCTTTTTTTCAAGCTTGACCTTGTTATTACATTGAAGCACCCGTGTTACTTCAAAAGGGGCCTTTTTTGCACAAACAAGACAAAAATACCTGCACATTACAGCACAAGCTTTCCCCAAAACCTTGCTGCCAGATAACATTGCAGTTTTGGGTAACAGACAACAACTTCTTCCCCATGGAGTGCTAACAGGGGTTTTGCAGGATCAAAAATGATCGAGCAACAAGATGGGTTTTTTTCCTCCCTCCACTACAAATCAGGCTTTCTCTCTCACTGCCTGAAGTCAGCTCCTCACTATCTTTCCATAAGGAGCAAGAAGTGGAGGGATAATTAATCCTTTGGACTTCTCTGTACGAAAGAGGTGGTCTTTGAACAGCAAAGCAGCACCAGCCTACATCCCTGCATCCATGGTGCAGCTGGGATCCAGAGATCCTATCTGAAAGTCAAGGAGGCAAGGGTAAGGGATGTGGAGGGAGAAAGATGTGATGGTGAGCCCTTTGTAGCCACTGCTCTGGCACCTGAGGACCACTGTGGCCCACACCAAAGGCATCACTGAGCTGCTCAAGCGGGTGAGCCTGAGTCGTGGAACTGCTTTCCAGCAGCAAATAGCCCAGCTCTGCAAAGAAAGCCTCACTGTGCTTGCTTTGAGGAGAAAAGGCTTTCTGATCCTACACTTCCCATGCTGGCAGCTGATCCCCGCTCTGTGGCAGCCAGCGTGAAACACAAGGGCTTGATTTTCAGGAGGTGGGAGGCTTAGCACTGCTGAAAATAAGACCCATTTAAGTTGTCACGACAGCAGTCACCTTGAAAGATTTAGGCCACGCTCTGTGGTTAGCTGGCCTTTCCCCTCACACTGTCGCATTTGTCAACCCCCCTCAACAATTCCCTCCCCTTCAAAAAGCTCTTTGATTTTTGATATCCCTATGAAAGTTAAGGTGTCACATTGGTTAATATTATTGCTCCTCCAAACTTCTCCCACTTTTGGCCCACACAAGGCAGAGGATAACCCCTTCCCGTCTGCCCCAGCATCACTTATCAAAACACAGAGTGAAGGAGGCACAACACAATTCAGCTTTCACATTAATCTTCCCACTGGCTTCTCATTACTTTGCCAATAAGATGATCTTCCTCACACCACATTTCGATATATTTGACATCTGTCATAAAACTCAGGTCACACATATCTGTCTTCTGGTAAAATGAGTCATCCTACAGAGACCCATACTATACTGTTCAGGCCCTACCAGAAATAATTATTGATATATTGTCAACACATCCAGCCTACTATATTAATAAGAGTCATAAATTACCAGCCTTCCTCTACCTAGCAAGGAAATGAAGGGACATACAGCAGGAAAGGAGATACATGGCATTCAAGTGATGGATCCAGGCATGACCATCCATGGCTTTATATAAGTGCTGCATGATTTAATCGTATTTAAGAGAGTAACTACTTTCAGAAGCCATCCAATATTAGCAATGACTCTCTTTGTTTGGTACCTTTTGGCACCATTCAGCTTGTTATCTTTCATCAAAACAACTAACTACTAACTCCCCAAAACTTGTAACTGACAAACAGTAGCCATTTAGAGGAGAGAGGTTACAGACATATAGAAATTAAACCTATCCTGAGCATAATGTCACTAACTGCACTGAAGAGAGAAGTTTAGCCTGTTCTTGGTACTTGCTGCACAAGGCAGATGCAACTTTTGTGTTTCATCATGTACATGCAGTGCTCCCCAGTTGATTTCATTACCAACTGAGGCATACTTTAGGTTATTTTCCTGCTTTTCTCTTTCTTTTGAAGTGTAAGCCTCCATAGCTAAAGGTGAAAGAACAATGATTACAGCCATAACTAGAGGAGACTAATAGCTTTTCCTGCAGGCAGCATGTGCCTCCAGAACAGTCATTGGGTTTAAACACTGCTGCAGTTCCTCCCTAGGTTGCTAAAGTGGGTTCAGTTACCACCTACTTGCAACTTAGGGCTTCACAGGTTCTCCTTGCTCCAGATTTGATATCAGAGGCACAAGGTCAAGGTAGTTAAAGTGCCTTCTTGCAGTTCGAGAGGAGCACAAGCTTTGCTTTTAGATCCATGACTGAGCTGTAAGTGGTACCTGGGAAGTCAGTGATAGACATCACATGATGTTCCACTCCACCAGCTACAGAAAAAGTCCATTAGGCTGGTGTGATTAAGGTATGCCAACCTACAGCCAGGCAGGCTCTGACCTTGACCTCTTCCAGGTGATTGCCATGGTTTGCAGCACTCTACCTTTGCTTTCCAGAGTAGGAACTATGGTTGCCTTGTTAGAGACCAGAGAGAAGAATGACCACGAGGAAGGGCATTTGTTTTGTACCAGCAAACCTGTGAAAGCTGCTATGCTAGAGAACATGAAGTTCCCCCTGCAAGCAAACTTTGGCATAGAGTTTTGATGAGAATAGGGAGAGGAGAGGGCAAACCCACCAGATTTCACCTCCAGAGAACAGATATGTTGTGGGAAAATTCTTCTTTTTGCAAAATCCAGCACAAATCCCAGTCCTCAGCCTCAAATCATTTGCTGCAACCTTCATTTGTTTTTGTGTGACCCCAACTGGGATGACACCACAAGCAAGTTACCCAGGCAAAGGGAGTCAGCACATTGCAGTAATGCTCCAAAGGCCCAGCAGAAGCAAAAATGTCACCTCAGTAGTTTACGTTTTTAGCCCTTCCATATATAAAGGAGCATTGAGAGCACCTCAGACTAATTAATAATCTGCTCTGTATCTTTGTGCATTACCTTCCTTTTCCCCCTTTGATTCACACACAGTTTATTTTTAGAAAAGGGAAAAAAAGCTTAATTTTGTTTTAAGAAAGCAATGAACCGAGGTTCACTGCTCATCTGCTCTGTTCATCACCTCTGCAGGGTACTAGGGTTGCGGGGAGGTAGAAGGTACCTTCATTACTGTCACTTCCCTCACCTTAAACCATCCCAACAAGATCCTTAACAAGCACCAACTCCTTTCATTCCTCCTCTTCCTCAAGAATCCCTGGTGGTTATAATCACAAAATCCTGGTATTTATCTCTAACCTGTGCTCTGCCCACTTTGCATTCTTTGTGTAATGGAAAGATGTTGCTACAGGGCAGTTTTCTATGGGGTACTTGTGGGTGGCATATAGCTGGGTTAACTGACTTGGTGGCACTTACACTGTAGGCACCATGTGATGGCACAGACACACCTCAGTTCAGGTGTTGAGTTCTTGGGCAATTCTGGGCCAAGAAAAGCGACCTGAAGAGACCATTTTAAATCCTGCTAATTACAGTATCCCTGAATTTATTCTACTTTTTTTCCAGGTTGAATTTAGCAAAGCCAGGAGTACAGAAAGCCACTCATGGTTTTCTGCTTGGGCACTGAGCTCTGACACAGCAGAGGATGTCATCTTTCATTATTAAGTTTGGAAGCATTTAAATTAAGTAATATCTTGACAGGGGAAAGGAAGAGAATGAAGGGCCCTGGGAATATTTTTTTCTCCTGTTTAATTGTACTGCATTTGATGTGTTCCAAAAAACACTAGAAGATCTGCTCTTCTGAGACCAAAGAAGTTTATAAACCCCCACTAGTTGAGGTAGTTTGGCAGCACATAGAAGGATAGAGAATTATCATCTGTCCAGGGAAATCCACCCCCCACTTCTCCCAACTCTCTTTCAGCTGGTGGATACAAGATGTTCCTGCTCACTTCATCCTCAAACATTTAAACACTTTGAGGACCACACACCTACAGTGCATTATTTGCAGGGCTTTCTAAGCCAAAATCCAGCATGCGTGTGTGTGTGTATCTGTCGGTGGGAATGGCTGGATAATGTTACCATGATAGCTGATGATAATATTTCTACCAATTGTTAGGCTTTCTAAGTCTCTCCACTTTGTGAATGCTTCAGAGGATCGTTTTCCAAACAAAAAGCACAGCCTTTCTTGCCTAAGGAAAGGTACCAGTCAATAATATGCTCATGCAAGATTATCTGGGAGGCTCTGATTTACTCCAGAGAAAAAAGTCTCCCTTACACAAATGCACCTTTCTAAACACTTCAGGGGTCGCATGGTTCACTGCAGGATTGTGTCAGTACAGACATAAAATAAGATGGCAGTTCAAGCTGTCTTAGACTAGCAGTTATAGCAGGTACTGCAGAAACACAGATGTGGTGGACCCTGAGCTGTTTAAAAGTGGCTGGTTGCTTGTGAGCACACTGCTTTCAGTCCAAACAGACACTAGGAAAATGTATGATGGATGAAGGAGTGTGTTTCTTCAGTGTTTGGAGGGGGGGAAAGAGAAAGTGTGGGAGGAGAGACAATTTTGATGAGTCAAGCTCCTAATTCCCTTCAGACTTATAAAGCCAGTAGGAGTTTCTTCACTTTCATCTTAACATGCAACGATGGGTGAAGTTAGAACAAAGGAAAGTGGAAAAAAACAAATTAGATTTTTTATGAAGTAGTTTAAGGAAGACCAAAAGAAACAGACATATTCTGGGTGTGGACAAAAGCAAAACAAAACTATTATTCTGCATATTATACCTTTTGTCTCAGAATACATATTTAGGTCCTGGCTTTTGGGAAGTCCTCTGCCCATCTTTTTTCCATTTCCCTTTGCTAGAGTTGCTTTGCTATAGCATGCCTCAAAGAAAGCACAATGTCCTCCAGCACTTTGTTAAAATTATTGTTTAAGACCAACTTATAGCCCAATGCTTCTGAGTTTATCATGCCTTTGCTTTATACTTTCCACCAGTTCCTCTTTGTGGCCTGTATTAAGGCACAAAATTCTTATTTTAATCCAAGACATTTGCAAGTTAGAACCTCCCCCCCCTCCCAGCCATTCCCTCCTCTCAGCTGTTTCTGCATCAAGCTCTTATCCCACAAATTCTTTTGGGTCAGGGATTAATTTATTATCATTCCCAGTTTACTTTTAAATTTAGTCCCCATCTTTTTTTAACTATAGTTATGATACTCAGCATTTTTGCACCTAAAGCTCTGCATGAACCATCTGGGTAATCCTGGGGCAAAGAACTTCCTTTAAGAGATCTGTGAGGGATAATTTCAAAAGGTAAATTTATTGTTATGGTGTTTAAATTTGTCATAAAAAATTCCTATGGATGCACAATACAAAACAAGCTAAAAAAAAAAAAAAATCACAGTTGTAGACATTTGTAGATTTTGTATTACTAAAAGGTTCTGACTTTAATGAAGCCACCTAAATTCAACTGTGAAATAAACAGTAAAAATTATGCTGTTCCCTTTGTCATGTTAAGCTCCCATACTTTCTCCCTGGGCTTGAAGAAGTACTCCTTCTTCTGGAGAACACCAAAGAAATAGCTTGTACAAAAAGTCAGTTTATGTGCAAGAGGAAAAAAAGAACAGCACTAAGGAAAACCTAAGCAATAGCAATGAATCCTGTGTTTCATTCCAAAAGCAAAGACCTCCAGGTTTGGTTATCTTTTGTATGAATGAGTTCCTTGGTCTGGGTTCCTTTTTTAAAGCCCCATCCCCCATCATGGCAAGCCCCAGCTGACAGTCTCATTGTCCCCATGGTTGTCTTGGAAAGTCATGATAGATGGCTACACTGCGACCCTTTTAGGAGGTGCGTGTTCATGTTATGCTCAGAGACCTTTTTCGATCAATAGTCAGTTCAAACCTTTTCACTTGTGCATACACACACATATATTTATGTTTATAATATACATAAGTATTCATAAGTGGCTGGAGAGAACTGTTGAGATGAGCAAACCTACTTCAATACGCTTCAGTGTTTGGGAACACAAAGCAGCAATATCTCACGAGTAAATGTGGTCATTTGTTGTGTGTGCAGTATTTCTTTAATATTTTAGTCAAAGAAAGAGCTTCCAGAATATTTTTATTGTGGGGAGCACAGAGACTTGAAATAGCTAGGTTTTGATACTAGCCATATTGCACTTCACTTTTCCTCAGCACAGAATGCCAGCTTGTTTCTTCAAATTAAGACAATATGCTTATAGTGATGAACCTTATTGGCCATCTATCTTCCTTTTGTAATCTGGCTCTCATCAAGCTGAAATGAAGCCATTTCTTCTGACTGTGGCTGATTAAACACAGAGTAAACCTAGATCTCTGAGGAGGCTCTAATGATTCTCCACAGGCCTAGTGTCAGCCCAGCACCTGCAGCATTCAGCTTCCCCATTTCCATCATAAAATGAAGCATCTGTTACAGAGAAGTGTTATCTTTTTATCATTGATGGTATCTTTCTGTTTGAATTCACCTACCCCATTTGGTATAAATTACAGCCATTTCATATGTAATGAATGGTCACACAGGATGCACTCTAGTTATTGTGGGTTAAAAGGGCACAAAATCCTTTTACTAAACCTTTATTTAACTTGGTGAAAGTTAAAGACTCATGGCTTGTGTAAAACCTTCTTTCTTACAAAAAACAGGAGGAAATACTTATTGCAGCTTAATGCTGAAGCATTTTGATATTGCTTATCTAAAAACTGGCCTTTGAGTTTTTTGGAAGCAATTTCTAAGGAAACATCATTAGTTGCAGGGAAAAGAAACAGAGAAGCATGTTCATGCCAAAGACATTTCCGTCTCAGTAACTTGATTAACTATAAGCCTCAAATGTAAAAGTAGACAAGATTTGTCTGCTGGAAAAGGTAGTTGCCAACTTAGAACCTGCTGTAAATACCACAGAAGTCAATTGGCATATTTTCAATTATTTCAACATTTGTTTGGATCAGGCCAAAGATCAGCTAGCTGTTTACATTTTGTGTGGTCCACATGCTCCTCTGTTTTACCTTCCTCAGTTTTCCATGTGAGCTGAAATAGGCAACTTCATCCTAGAAACCATTTATATTCAGCTGATGGGGATTTGGGCCATAACTTTGCCAAGCATTTCATTATTTCCTGCCTACAACACGGATAGCCTGGATAACTTCACATCTCAAGGAGTAAGAGAAAAACTTCCAAAGACTCTAACTCAGAAATAACACTCTGCTCATTGCTTCTTGACATAGCAGTACAACTGATGGGAGCAAAACTGTTGTAAACCAGGTAAATAATTCCACCTAACAACATGTAGCTACAAGATACAGAGGTGGGGGCAACAACTGCACAATAACCTTCCTGGTCACATAAATCTGATAGATGTCATTATAACAACCACTTCAGTAGCATCTAAAGATTGCAAATAAGAGGTAGCTTTCTGTGTTTGATGTAAATATAGATAAAGTCTTCAGTGAGATAAAGAACAGCATATAGATGCTCTAAAGTAGCTTGCTTACTGGTATGAGACTATTTGAAGGAGGCCAAAGATCAGCACCACCTATTTCTTGGCAAATTCTTAGGGTATTGAATCATTTAGGAGTTGGTTTAAACTGGGATAGGAAAGGCAGTTACAGTCCAAAGCATTTAATTCCTATGCCACGCTCTGAAAATGACATGCCACCACTGAAGTCACTATGATCTACAGCCCAGCATAGTTCAGTAGTCTCCACAGGCTTTACATTTTCCTGTGTCATGAATGTCAGTATGCTCTCTCTCTCACCAGGATTGCCTGAGATTTCACAAAAAAAATATTATAAGTATAACCTCTTCGGTGAATCATTTGCATAGTTATTTTTATAGCACATTACAAGTGACATTATTCTATAGCATATAAGTAACTTAAAAGCATGTACTTTATTATCAGGTTTAAACTTTCAAGTACCTGTTATCTACAAAGAGCCAGGGGTTGCTTAATGGACCCATTGAAGGAGAGGAAAAAAAATCATCCTTGTGAAAATAAGGAAGAGTGAGCAATTTTGTACCAACATGCATTTTCATGACCATTTTGCAAGCCTGCATTATGTGGCCACTTTCTACTGATCCATTTTGTAGCAAGCAAAATCATATTGTCCTACCACAAGAGCACACTTGTTATTCAAAATAATTAGGACATGAGTCATCTTAGTATCAAAGTTGGCATTAGTGATATATGGGGCCGATGACTGATGAGTCCAATGAACGTTTGACTCATGTAGTCTTAAAATATGTAGCTGAAAAGCCCAGTTAATTCAGAAGAGACACAGCATAGCAGTGATAGCATCTTGTAAAAGCAAGATCCAAGACAAGAAGAAATGCAGTAACACTAGTGATGAAAACAACTAAAGTCTTTGGATTTCTCAGAACAGCTGAAAAATGGAAGAATGTTTTCATTAAAAAACAAAACAATAAAGCAAACTCAAGTGTTTTCCCCTTTAGAAGGTACAAAATATAATTCTTTTTCTGCAGTTTACATGATATCTTTGTAAGTGCTGGAATTACTTGTGTTCCCTGTCCATTTCCTTTCATTTTTATTTTTCCTTTTTGTTACTTTGGTTGAATAAAGTGAATGATATCCAAACTTCCAGTTTGGTTTGGAAAAGCTATAACAGCAGAAAGAAAAATGAAACTAGCTCTACCACTTTAGAAAGTTTCAAGTTTCCTTTGTTCTCCTTTGTAACTCCTCCAGAATTAAAGAGTTAGTCCAAAAATAGGAAAAATAGGGAGAACGATGAGGAGTGCAAAAGGCAGGAGAAAAAAAATGATGGAAAAAATCCAAACCACTACGTATTCTTTTAGAGGAAAGAAAAAGGAAAAATGAGGAAATAGGTGTTTCATATTTATTTCAAACAAAAGATAGAAATAGGAAAAATCTGAAAAGAAACTTTTGTTTTATTCTCTTCTCATGGATACCAACCATTTCCCTGTCAGCAACTGTCTAATTGACTAATAGAGTTAACATGTGGCAACTATTTTCAACTGTAGTTAGCTAAGTCTACTGCTGTGTTTCAGACATAAGGAAACCTTCTAATGCCCAATAGCTATCTGGTTTTTCCAGCGTTACTATGGGATCTAACAAAAGCCCTTATACCCAAAACCTTTTGACTTAGTTTAAAAAGTAACAGTGTTTACACCTAAATATGGTTTAGGACAATATCAAGGTAAAAATCTGTGTCTGATACAATTAATTATGAATGCCATCATCTGGAAGGACTTTCATTTGGTATCCCAGTCAAAAAAGTACCCCAAAATCAACTATCTTCAAAGCTGCTTCATAAAGCAGTAACACTAATAAAAGTTTGTATTTCAGCAGCTGGACACCCTTAGGGCAAATAGAGCAAAGCCAGAAACTCCAGTTAGCATTTTCTTCTTCTATGGGACAGCTCTGGCTGATGTGAGGATGTTCACCACCTTTGTGCTAGATCCAGATGTTGACTGGCATTTCAGTTAGCAGGCCATAAAGCAGAAGAGACCATCACAAGCTGTATATTAAATGGCGACTGTAAAACTTGAAGGATCGTGTTCCTATTTGACACCCCAAATAGAAACTTAATTTGCAATGTGTCAAAATAAACATTTAAAAATTGGGAGAATACATTGACTCCTTAACAATTTCAAATGTCAAAGCATCTAATCTCAAGCTTAATGTTAAAGGATTTGAAAAATAGGTAACCAGTCTTAGGATTACAATTAAGCATATAGTACAGTGTCCCCTAGAAAAAAAAAAAAAAAAAA
>NDXB01022225.1:19772-35109 GCA_002631895.1 Agapornis roseicollis
AAAAAAAAAAAAAACAAAAATAAAACCAAACAAAAAAAAAAAAAAAAAAAAAAAAAAAAAAAAGACTGTTACTAGTAAAAGCCTCAGGCAGATCCCCAAGATGGAGGAGAATGAAACTCTCACCATAGGCATCATAAACACCCCAAAAAATGTCTCAGCATAATAAATTCACATGTTAAATCTCCCTTTCCTGAACCCTTTAAGAATACTGGAACTGACAGCCTTGGGATACAGGGGAATACTGGAAGGCTAGGTACAGCGTTAAAGTAAAGCAGTAATCACTAGAAACATCTTTTCCTATATAATATTTTCATTTAATGAAGTTTTTCTGAAGCAAGTGAAAAATTTGGGCTATTAGGCAGTTAAAAGGCTAATGTGGCTAAACCCAGAATTTAGTGTCATCTATGCAGTTTTTCTTTATGCATAAAACAACATTCTGATTGTTAAGGTTTCATCGGCATTCTGAGATCCAAGATAGGAACATGCTCCTTAGGACTGCTCTTGGGATGGGACCTTAGAGCAATAGAGGTCCTTGAAAAGCAGTACAGACCACAGCCCAGCCAATCTGCATTTTTCCTTTCTTGACAGGTAATTCATCCTAGCTAAGCAACAGGAACTGCTGTGATTATGCTTAACATGCAAGAGTAATACCATGCTAGAAAGGACAATAGACAACCTGATTTAAGAGAAACAGGTTAGATTTTTGTTCTCCACAACTATATTATTTCAGAGAGAAATTCATAACCATGGAGTCTTCTTAATGTTAAGAGCATTTCTAGGACCTTTGAGTAGGTGATTTCATTATGTGGTACTCTTGTACTTATGTCCTGGGTTCAGCAGTAGCAGTCACTTTTTCTCCTTCTTAGTAGCTGGTGCAGTGTTGTGGGTTTGATTTTCAGCCTGAGAACAATGCTGATAACACCAATGTTTTTAGTTGTTGCTAAGTAATGTTTAGTCTGACCAAGGACTTTCTCAGTCTCAAGCTCTGCCAGGGAGGAGGGGAAGTCAGGAGAAAGCAGAGACAGGACACCTGACCCAAACTAACCAAAGAGGTATTCCATACCACAGCATGTCATGTGCAGTATATAAACTGGAGGCAGTTATTCTAAATGACTAGATCATTGCTTGGGACAGGCTGGATATCAGTTGGCGGGTGGTGAGTGGTTGTATTCTCTTCCCTTGATATTGCCCTCATCATTGTTATTATTGGTGGCAGCAGTACTGGTTTGTGTTGTACTTTAGTTACTGGACAGACATCTGTTGGAGCGACGGTACAGCCTGGCACAAGCGATCCTGGAGGTTCCTCAATTGTGTGGAAGACAACTTCCTTCTGCAAGTAATAGAGGAGCCAACAAGGAGAGGTGCCCTGCTTGATCACATACTCACCAACAGAGAAGGGCTCGTTGGACATGTGACACTCCAGGGCAGTCTTGGATGCAGTGATCATGAAATGGTAGAATTTGAGATCCCCAGGACGGTGAGAAGAACGTGCAGCAAACTCACTGCCCTGGACTTCAAGAGAGCATACTTTGGCCTCTTCAGGAACCTGCTTAGTAAGGTTCCATGGGATATAGCCTTAGAGGGCAGGGGGGCCCAAGACTGCTGGATGATATTCAAGGATCTCCTGCTACAAGCTCAGGAATGTTGCATCCCAACTAGAAGGAAGTGCAGCAAGAGGGGCAGGAGACCTTGGATGGATTAGGAGCTCATGACAAAAATTCAAAGAAAGAAAGAGGCTTATAAAAGGTGGAAGCAAGGACAGGCAGCCTGGGATGAATAAAGGGATGTTGTCTGGGAAGCTAGGGACCAGGTGAGGAAAGCTAAGGCCCAGTTAGAATTAAACTTAGCAAGGGATCTTAAGAATAACAAGAAGGGAGTCTACAGGTATGTAGCAAATAAAAGACAGACCAGGAACAACTTAGGCCCCCTCTGGAAGCTATCGGGAGAACTGGCTACGCAGGATTTGGAGAAGGCTGAGGTTCTGAACGACTTCTTTGCTTCAGTCTTCAACGGGAAAGGCTCTGACCACACCACCCAAGTCTTGGAAGGCAGACACAGAGATTGTGAGAATGAAGACCTTGGGCCCACTGTGGGAGAGGATCTGGTTCGAGACCATCTTAAGAACCTGAATGTGCACAAGTCCATGGGACCTGATGAAATCCATCTGCGGGTCCTGAAGGAGCTGGCGAGTGAAGTTGCTAAGCCACTGTCCATCATATTTGAGAGATCATGTCAATCAGGTGAAGTTCCAGAAGACTGGGTAAGTGGAAATATAACCCCCATTTTCAAGAAGGGGAAAATGGATGACCCAGGGAATTACAGAGCAGTCAGTCTCACCTCTGTGCCTGGCAAAATCTTGGAGCAGATTCTCCTGGAAGGCATGCTAAGGCACATGAAAAACTACAAGGTGGTTGGTGACAGCCAGCATGGCTTCACTAGGGGGAAATCCTGCCTGACCAATTTGGTGGCCTTCTATGACGGGGCTATGGAACTGATGGACAGGGGTAGAGCAGCTGATGTCATCTACCTGGAATTGTGCAAAACATTCGCCACTGTTTCACACAACATCCTTGTCTCTAAATTGGAGAGACATC
This sequence comes from Agapornis roseicollis, assembly GCA_002631895.1. Taxonomy (NCBI): domain Eukaryota; kingdom Metazoa; phylum Chordata; class Aves; order Psittaciformes; family Psittacidae; genus Agapornis; species Agapornis roseicollis. The sequence goes on from NDXB01022225.1 coordinate 22,367, forward strand.
AATTTGATAGGTGGAATACTTGGTGGATAAAGAACTGGATGGATGGCCGCATGCAAAGAGTTGCGGTCAATGGCTCAGTGTCCGGCTGGAAGCCAGTGATGAGTGGTGTCCCTCAGGGATCGGTGTTGGGACCGGTCTTGTTCAACATCTTTGTCACTGACATGGACAGTGGGATTGAGTGCACCCTCAGCAAGTTTGCCGATGACTCCAAGCTGTGTGGTTGGGTGGATACACTGGAGGAAAGGAATGCCATCCAGAGGGACCTTGACATGCTTGTGAGGTGGGCTGATGCCAACCTCATGAACCTTTAAGCATGCCAAGTGCAAGGTCCTCCACCTGGGTCAGAGCAATGCCAGGCACAGCTACAGGTTGGGCAGAGAGGAGATTCAGAGCAGCCCTGCAGAGAAGGACTTGGGGATGATGGTCGATGAGAAAATGAACATGAGCCGACTGCAGTGTGTGCTCGCAGCCCAGAAAGCCAACCGTATCCTATGCGGCATCAAAAGGAGCGTGACCAGCAGGTCGAAGGAGGTGATCCTGCCCTTCTACTCTGCTCTCGTGAGACCTCACTTGGAGAATCATGTGCAGTTCTGGTGTCCTCAACATAAAAAAGACATGGAGCTGTTGGAACAAGTCCAGAGGGCCATGAAGATGATCAGGGGACTGGAGCACCTCCCATATGAAGACAGGCTGAGAAAGTTGGGGCTGTTCAGCCTGGGGAAGAGAAGGCTGCGTGGTGACCTCATAGCAGCCTTGCAGTATCTGCAGGGGGCCTATAAGGATGCTGGGGAGGGACTCTTCAGCAGGGACTGTAGTGACAGGACAAGGGGTAACGGGTTCAAACTTAAACAGGAGAGATTTAGACTGGATCTAAGGAAGAAATTCTTTCCTGTGAGGGTGGTGAGGCACTGGAATGGCTTGCCCAGGGAGGTTGTGAGTGCTCCACCCCTGGCAGTGTTCAAGGCCAGGTTGGATGAAGCCTTGGGTGACATGCTTTAGTGTGATGTGTCCCTGCCTATGGCGGGGGGTTGGGACTAAATGATCTTAGGGTCCTTTCCAACCCTAACTATTCTATGACTCTATGACTGGGAGTAACATTCTTTCAATTCTCCTCCTCCCAACTCCAGGAGCTGGGGGAGGAAGAAGGGAGTTGGGTGTGAGTGAGCTGCTGTGTGGTTCTAAGTTACAAGTTGGGCTTAAACCAAGGCAACTTTGTATAGCAATTAAACAACTGAGCCACAGTTAGGAAGCTAATGAGATTGGCACTTTGAAAGGTTGTATCTTTTATTGTTACAGCGTTTAAAATCAGTAAAACAATGCTAAACACCACAGGAGTAGTCTCTTGCTTTTTGTGAAGTACCTACTTTAGTCATCTTCCCAGACTTAGGACAATGCTTCATTTGCTTAAGTGCAACATGATTGTATAGCAAAATAAATAAGAACTATTTAGCTCCTCACTACTTGTATTAAAACTGTATTTTTACAGCAGTGGCTCAGAACACTACATCTTGCTGTGGCACTTCTTTTAATGCTCTAGGCCACTACTGAATTTTTATAAGCTTGATGGAAAGATTAGGTGTCAAATTTAATAAACCCTTTGGCTCTTTTTCTATTACTATATGCTGTGGGTCCCCTTGGCTTTGAAGTAGAACATTTTTTCATTAGATAGTGACAATAATCCAAATATATAAACCACCATATATAATTTGAGATAGTTTGCATTGATTGGCAGGTTGAAAGCTAACATGTACTAATGAATTTTTGCAGATGTAATATAAGTGGTCCAGACAGAATAAGTTATAAATTTTATTAGTAAAGTATAGGGAAAGCTGTGTTTGGATGAATAAAAATTTTATTTCTTCTGCACTGATAGGTTCTAAAAATTGGGTATGACTCCAGGTTTAAGGAAAACAGTTTAAATAGTTTTGCTAATAATCAAAAGAAGTCAGCATACTGACTAGCCAATGCCTGCAGAAGAGACATGAGTCTTATTTTTGTGACCAGATTACTAGCCTGATAACTATTTACTTTTCCCTTTAACCACCACCAGGAGACCTTGGTTTCATCTAAGTGTTGAACAAAATCAGGAATATTTTTTTTCTTTTATAGGCTACAGAGCTTCATGCCTAACTAGAAGGGTTATATGGGATAATTGTTCAAAGGAAATGAATGACCCTGACATGGGATGTGAAACGGAAATTTGTTCTGATGGTTTAAGTGGAATACCAAAATACCACAAGGCATTTCCTGAAAATCTTATAGAAAACACAATAATGCATCAAATACTCTCCAGAAGAAACAATACTTCAGTCTTGCAGTACATGCTGCTCTGAACCCTTGGAGACTGTCATGACTGGCTTTTTCATGAAAATAGCATGACCTATTTGTAAAGAGACTTGAATAAGTGTCACTAAAACTCTGCAATAAGCAAGGCCAAATAAAAGGACAAAGTTCTTAAGGGCAAGAAATAAGTGGGAAGTTGAAAGATAAGAATATTCTCCACATAGTACGTTAAACAGTTCTTTAGATTTGGGTAGCTGGTTGGAAGAAAAGCTGGTTGGAAAACACAGAATCAAGAAGACAGGGCATAATGAAAAAGCTTTCAGCCTTTCACAACTTTTAAGCATCTTGACAAGCATTTGGAAAATGAGGTGGGATGAGAGCATAGCTGACAATTTTTGTTAATTAGCTATTTGTTGAAATTCAAAATATCAACCTTCTATGTTTCAAAATTTCTAGGATAAAAATTACTTGTTCAAAGAAGGAATCATATTTGCCTCTTGGGATTCCTGCCTTTATCTTTAGTGTCCCTGTTCACTGTCCTTTGTCTTATTTAATGAATCAAAGGAAAAGAATCAGTTTCTCATAAAATAAAGTATTTTTGTTTCGTAGAATCATAGAATCAGTTAGGGTTGGAAAGAACCTCAAGATCATCTAGTTCCAACGCTCCTGCCATAAGCAGGGACACCTCACACTAAACAGTGCCGCCCAAGGCTTCACCCAACCTGGCCTTGAATACTGCCAGGGATGGAGCACTTACAACCTCCCTGGGCAACCCATTCCAGTGCCTCACCATCCAGACACTGAGCCATTCCAGCCAGACACTGAGCCATTGACCACAACTCTTTGCGTGCAGCCATCCAGCCAGTTCTTTATCCACCAAGTATTCCACCTATCAAATTGATGTCTCTCCAATTTAAAGACAAGGATGTCATGTGGGACAGTGTCGAACGCTTTGCACAAGTCCAGGTAGATGACATCAGCTGCTCTACCCCTGTCCATCAGTTCCGTAGCCCCGTCATAGAAGGCCACCAAATTTTTCAGGCAGGATTTCCCCCTAGTGAAGCCAGCTTTCCTGACATAAACTTGAATAATACATTCCACTTACAAAAGTCCATATAGTCTAAGACCTGATCAAGGTCAGGAGACAGACCACAAATTTTCCTCTAACCCTATTACTGACAATGAAGCAGCATTTTATGTACAGCTTTTTTACTCTGAATTACATGTTTCATCCACCAAATTAAAGCTTAATTTAAGCTTGACCATCTAACACTGTTGTCTACAGTTTCACACACTTGATTCTAGATAAGGTGAAATTTTCCTACACTTAAAAAGAAAAAAAGGAAAGAAAGGAAAACAGCACAAAAGCTGTGATAATAGAGTGCAGGTGGAACTCATTTGGAGTAATGAGGTTCTAAATGGATGTTTTGCAAACAGAGCACTTTTTGTGACCTAACAGCTCAGCCAATTCACATGCTGTTCCTAAATGATTTGTTTTCTTCCTTCTGAACTCAAGTGGAAATGGAGATTTCTTGTGGTGATGGTGCTTCAGAAAGGGAAGTGCAGATTAGCAGGCTGCAATTTAAACAGGAAGATTCATTTATTCTTTTCCTGTTTGAGCTACTCTTGCTGCCTGTCTACCCATTCAGGCAGAGGGACTAAAAGCATGTTGACAAGCAAATGAGTTTGGGAACTGGAATTTTAGAATTATTTTAGTCACACAAATAGCAAATAGTCATTCAATTCTGTCATGGCCACAGTGGCTAATGCGTTGCTCACAGGGCTCTTTAGCACAATATTCAGGGAGCTTGAGTTCAAAGCTCAGCTTGTACAGAGTATTACCTAAATCCATGATTGATTCCCTTCTGTGTAAGAAAATACGTTGTGAGGAGGGGAGCAAAGATGTTATGATACCTTCTGTGTATAAAAATGTAATATTAAACCATACAGGACACAGAATGCTATACTGGGCACAAACACAGGCACTCCAGTAGGGCTTTTTTATTCAGCACTTCCTGTCAGCTAGTTTCTGGACTTGAAAATATACTATGGACTTCTGGCCTCTGTCACTACTTGGTCTTAATAAGGCCCATTATTAGCTATAAAATAGCTATATAAAATATATTCCCAAACATCTCTAGCCACTTAATTTCTGACTGAGTCGTCAGTTGGAATGACTTGCTGCATTTCCCTGAATGAAAAGAAAAAGCTGGAGGAGGATGGAGAGAATATAAAATGCAGAAACAACATTTGCAATATTTTCTTGCAGTTCTAAGTATGCAACCATCCTGCAAAGCATCTCTATGGCATGGTCTTCAACTCCAGTCTGATTCAATAGGATATGATTATCCCTTGTGTAAGGAAAAATAGAGATGGAGAGCAGAAACATATGATGCAAATTTTACAGCACAAATAAGAACACTCAGCTACAAAACAGAGCAGTAGCAAGACCTGAGAGTGATTAAGGATAATGCATTAGCCATCTGCACATCTGGTAGCAGCAAGAAGGTAAACAGAGTCTTAGCATGCATTATGTCTCTAGAAGTGATAAATATAAATCAGAAGTTAAATACAGAGAAATAATAAAGGCTCATTTGGAATATTCAGAGCTTTTCTTTTTAGGATATTATATGAAAGGTATAAAGCTGGAAAAGTTTAAAAAAGAATAAAAAATGGGACAGAAGGTATTTAGATTACCATTGGAAAAAGAAGGAAATGTAAGAGTTTAAATGAAGGTAGAGATTGGTAGCCTGAAGCAATTTGGACAGAATTAGGACATGAGCAAATACTTGTAAAATGCTGCAAAAATAAAAAAGATTGTGCATCAACTCAAAAGAGTATTTAGCAAACTAATCATAGCCAATCTATGCCAATGAAAGAACTTCAGGAAAGTAAACAAATTTATCTTCCCATCCTGCAGATAACCTACCCATGCTAACAGATTCAAAAAGTGATTTGTCTTCTTTGGAATGGATTTGATTTAGCTTTAGTGATGCTGATGTGGAGCATGCATGTGGCATAATCTGCAGTTCAGTGGTAAAACCCATCCCTAACAAAAATTTTAGAACCTATTTTAAAAAGATACCCTTGCAGTAAATCTTAATGAAGGGGAAAGTGATGATGGAGGAAGAACAGTTGAATTTGGTAAGATGGTATACAGAAGGAAATTTCTGCAAAGACTTATGACACAGAGTTAGTCCCAAAAGAAAGCATCTTAATTATATATATTACTTTTCTCTAGCTGCTGCTGCACATAACAAGACTATCTTGATGAAAAACAAAATTCACATTTTTTTATTTAAAAGAGTTCAGACCCATTAGAGATTTTGAGAGGGAAACAGGTAAAGATCTGCCATCTTTTAAGAAGAATTAATTCCCAAATAAAGTACTTTCTTAGTTTTATTCTCAGGTTTTATAATTTCAAATTCAAGATCAGCAATTGGAATTAAGGAAAAAGGATGAAATAAAAGCTTCCCATTCTGGGTATTAAAGAGCACTTTGAGGAAATGTAATGGTAAATTGCTGTCTTCCTCTGACGGAGTTTATCTAGGCAGAGCTGGCTCACAGTTCTGTTGGCAGATTTTGCAGATAGTAGAGAGGATTCTGGAAAGGATGAAAGAAGTGGAAGGGCAACACTTTCCCTTTTCTTTACATAACTGTCCTTCTGACTCATAGAATAGTTTGGTTTGGAATGGAACTCTGCAGGTCACTTAGTCCAACCTCCTTGCAGGTAGATCTTCAACCAGATTAGGTTCCTCAGAGCCCCATCCAACTGAACTTGAATGTTTCCAGGAGTGGGGCATCTGCCAAGTCTCCAGGCAACTTGTTCCAGTGTTTCCCCATAGAATCATAAAATGTTTAGGGTTGGAAAGGACCATAAAATCATCTAGTTCCAACCCCTCCTGCCATGAGCAGGAATGCCTCACACTAAATTATGTGACCCAAGGCTCTAACCAACCTGGCCTTGTACACAGCCACTTCTTTGGCAACCTGTTCCACTGCCTCGCTGCCTTCACAGTGAAGAATTTTTTCCTTATATCTAACTTGAACTTCACCTGTTTAAGTTTAAACCCATTACTCCTTTTCCTATCACTACAGTTCCTGCTGAAGGGTCCCTCTCTGGCATTTACCACCCTCATCATAAAATTCTCCTCCTTATACCTAGTCTGAATCTACTCTCTTTTCATTTAAAACCATTATCCTTTGTTCTATTGGAACAGGCCCTACTAAAAAGGCCCATCTTTCCTATAAGCCCTCTTGAAGTATTGAAAGTCCACAATAAAGTCTCCCTGGAGTTTTGCTTTCTCCGGGCTGAAAAACCCAAACTCTCTCAGCTTGTACTTATAGATGTTCCATCTCTCTGATCATTTCTGTGGCTCTCCTCTGGACCTGCTCCAACAGGTCCATGTGTTTCCTGTACTGCGGACTCCAGAGCTAGATGCAGCACACCAGCTAGGGTCTCACAAGAGCAGAGAAGAAGGGCAGAATCAGCTCCCTGGAAGTGCTGGCCATGCTTCCTTTGATGCAGCCAAGGATATAGTCAGCTTTCTTTCCTGTGAGCACACACTACTGACTCCTGTAGCTTTTCTTCTAGCAGTACCCACAAGTCCTTCTCCACAGGTCTGATCTCAATGCCTTCATCCCCCAGCCTATCTTGGTAGTAGGGGTTTTCCCAACCCAAGGTACAGGACCTTGCCCTTGGCCTTGTTAAACATCATGAGATTCACATATGCCCACTTCTTGAGCTTCCCTGAAATCACAGGGTCAGACTGCTCCTTGAAACACTACCCCTCCAAAATACATTCTTCATCTACCAGCAGAGGAAGTAGTAGTTAAGAGATGTTTAAGCTACAACAGCTGATCTCTGGCATCTGGGAGTATTGTCGCTTATCTTAAGTTTTACAGCTAAAGTTGATTGATTCTCTCGATCCGTCTTGCCATCTTGCATGAAAACAGAAATTGTTTTCTTCTGGCTTTTCTGAAGTTATGATTTATACCTTTTTGTTCTATGTAAGTTTGAAATACCTAAATGTAGGTACAGATCACAAAAGACAGATTTATGGTTAAGCCAGTGAGAAGCCTTATGTCCACTTGAAATACTGCCTATGTAAATGGAAATAGAAAAGCTTTATCTTTTGTTAGATTTATAGAATAAACGTGTCATTTTGGGGGTAGAGAAAATTAGGAAGAAGAGGGAACTCCCAAAATTATTATCTCTGATCTCTGACAGCTTGCCATTGCAAAGGAATGGCAGAAAAAATGCTGTCATTTTAAGATGAAAGCCACGATAAAATATTTTTGGCAATATAACTAAAAAAACATGTATCTGAGGTTGCACATTGTCAAACAAAGCCAGTTCTCCTGGGACTTTAACATCCCAATGCAGAATGCAGGAACTCATTTTATTTTCACATATTAAATTTGTTGTTATGTTGATAGTATTGCACTTTCTGCTAGAAAACATATGTGATCAGCATCAGCAACAAGAAGTACCATCTGCTACAAAAATGGAATGTATGTCATAGGATCATAAAGCAGTCTTTTAATAAGTGAGATCTATTTATGTATCAATATATGTTAATATATGCTAACAGGGTAGGGGAGAGACACAGACTATGAAAACTAAAGTCTCAAGATTTGCACTACTCACTGGTCAAAACTAAGACCCTCAGTTATTAAACTGTGCATGCAAATTTTCCCTTCACTTTACAGATGAAATTATGTTTCTACCTAAATCAATGACAAGTAATGTTACCCTGCCAAAGCTGTGGTTTTCACTGCCAAATAAATATTCAGTTGTTACTGGAGAAGTCTTCCACTTACTGTATCATCTGTATTCCCACTCAGCAGTCAGAAGTAGGGTTATAGTTTGCATGTGTCAAACTGAAAGGCTGCAGAGGTTTGGAAAGGCCATCGCTAGCAATACTTACTGCAAACATCTCCTGCTTCCATTACCCTGAAGACTGCAACATACACAGAACTAGGAGACAAAGTAGTGCTTCTTTCGCTGGCAGCGTATCCCACTGGAACTGGAATAGGGAAGAGAAAAAACATTTCTTTAAGCTGGCAGAAGTTGTGTTTGGGAAATCATTCTGTGTGTTATTCTGAGTTATTCAAATGCTGGTGTACAACCTTATTCAGTAACAGAATTTAGGCTGATGTAGCTGTCCAATTAAATATATTTTCAGGGTTATGACACTCCTCATCTTTGTCTTGGTCTTGACTTTATGGATGAAATAAAAGTGAATTTCCTGAAAACTTTTGTCTTAACACTAACCTTCAGCACACCCAGCTGTACCCCAAACTTCACAATATTCTGATCAGTGTAGCCAAGGCTATCATCAACTGGGGTATTACAAAGCAGGTTTCTTTGTTTGTGAATAGCCAGTCCAGCATTGCTTCTTTCCTGGTTGGCACACCTAATTGAGTCTCTGTATTGTGAGACTTATGTTTATTTTTATGTGAAGATTCCCTTTGCTGATGAGTTTCTATGTCGAAAAGAGGGACTGTGGTAAAATATGTACTCACAGTTTGCAAATTCATACACAAAGGAATGTTAACACAGTGCAGTCTCTTCAGGATGCAGATTTTAGGCAAATAATTATTTACATTCAAAAATGAGAAAATACTGCTGTTGTATTTTAAATTTTATCATCCTAACAAAGTTATGAGGGAAAAAAATATGAGTATTGATCTGCATGCACATGCTGTAGTTTGGTCAGGCAAAATGTTCTGTAAGACATCATTTAGATTGATCTCACTGGAGACAGATATTATGAGCTAAAGAAAGGCAGTGCACAGCAAGCATTTGTATACAAGACAGCTTAAAATTTTAGCAGATCTAGAAGACCAGGAGATAGCTAGGTTTAATTTAGGAATTTGATATTTTCAGTTACTCTCAATATTTCAGATAGTATATGAAGCACACAGATAAAAAAATAGAGCTACTGCTTTCTTTGTTCTTTCAGATACATCACTATACCATAATTTTTGTAAATCAACAGAATATGGTACATTACTGAAGTAGAGGATGAAATAGTTTTTTAAAAGTAGCATTTAATTCAATTCTACCCATACTTCTGTGTGAAGTAACCCAAATACAGTAATTACTAGAAAAATGGGAATTTTTATTGAGCCTGAGGTACCATATCCATGAACTAATATTTTCTTGCACATATGTATTGAGAATACAGAGGCATTTTTTGACAATTTACGGTCTAGGTAAAAAGGTGTTGATATTTCCATACACTTGCATATAGCAAGGAAAAGAGGTAGCTTTCTAGGTGAACACTTGCACACACTGCAATAATAATAAAATTTAATAATAAAATGTTAATATTGAATAAAGAATTAGTGCAGAATGACTTTTTTTCCTTTTTAAGAGGAAATATTTAAATAGTTAATATTGAACTTTATTTGCCAAATAATGTGGGCTCTAAATTGTTTCTGTTACAGATAAAGGAGGCTGTGAAGAAAGAGGTAGGGTATTTTTAAGGTATTTTTAAAGCTTTTACTCTTTCTGTTTGTGAGAACTTTTACATGGATTCTTTATTTCATTTGTTAGATTTTTATTTCTCCCAGCCTTTCTGCTAGGGGTTTATATGAATTCTCAGAGTTTTATGATTCAGATTTCCATGAGAAACAAAGGCTTTTTTTCATGCAAACGTTTCAGATGAAAAATCATCAGTCTTTGTGGTACTCAATTCATTTCCTGCTTTTCTCTTTCTGAAGACTTAGAAGTTTTAATGTAACCACTGCAAGTACAAACACACATTACTAATTTTGCTGCTATTGAAAAAAACCAAAGCATATGTCTTACTTAACAGTATGAAAAGTGAGCATATCAGGCTCATGTCAATGATGAGGTGGTTAACAGTAAGCTAAAATATCACATGGTGTTTCATGGCCACTCAGGGCTTCCAAATTGACAGCTCTAGGGTTTGTGCGTGTATTGTATTGCATGGTGCTACAGTTTCTGGGAAGCCCATGATGAATAGCTCTGGCACACAGTTTGAAGGACTGTGTGACTGTACTATGACACCAAAGACCTTCAGCACTCCCTCTTACTTTCAGACTGTACACCTTAAATTTGTCATGTGCTTTTACCTTCAGTAGACTTGTCAATTAAATGGATTCTGCAGGGAAGAATTTACGCTAAGTAAAGCATCTCCAAGCTGAATGGTTTGAGGGATGTATGAATACCTGCAAATTTATTTCTCAGGTTTCTCTGTATAATAATAATTCAGTACAGGTATGGTATCAAAGTCTGTTTCTTTTGGAGAAAGTGAGAATAAAATCAAGGAGACTAATGGAACATTAAATGCTTGCTTATACTCCTGAGAGAGCTCTCCGTGTTGTTTTCCCTCCCTCAAGTATATGTAGACATACATTACAAGATCTGACCTGTGCTTTCTGGGGCCCAGCACTTGTTATCCTGTAGAAGTGAGTAAGCTAGAAGAAAAGCACATACTCTTAGTCATGCATTAACAAGCTATCAGTTCTTCTTTGCACACCTAATTAAGCAAGACAGGAAGCAAGAACAACTAAGTTTTAAAGCATCACCACATTTCCTAGACTAATCGTAGGGCAGTATAGCTTTATAGTATCTGGGATGGCATATATTGCAGGTGAATGATTAAAATAAGACAGAAATAATGCTAATGTGACCTGAAGTTTGGATTAAAAATGCTTTATCTAATCTGAAATGAAAATTTGGCTTGATTTCTCACCCCTGCCCTCCTCATGATGTTTCATTAACACTCTTTTTCCAGCCTTTTATAGGCCTCTTCCCATATAAGACTCTTTACCATTTTTCATTAACATTTTCATGAACCGTGGATCCTCTTCCTAAATTCCTCTCTACAGAAGACATCTTCTGAAACACTTGTGGTCACAGTTCAGCGTGAAATGGAAAGAGATGTTGGATTACCACATTTTGACACAATATTTACTGGTGAAAACCTTAAGAAATAACACATTTGGACTGTCAGAGGGAGGAGCGAAATAAGAAATTTGAACCTGTGCCTTGTTCAGGTCTCCTTGACACAGCAAAGCAAAGTAAAACTTTTCTTAAAGAAGTCCAGAATTCTTTGTCCTTCCTTTGTATCTGTTTTTGTAGCATTAGAATTGAGCAATGGGATCACCTTATTGCAAGAAATAGCCAACCGTCTTAACTACTGTTTCTTACAGTCTGACAAAATCAAGTGACAAAACTCCTCAAAATTTTTCTTTTTAAAGTTCAGGTTTTTTTCAATTACATCTGTTAATGTGACTGTTAATAGTCAGAAGTGCCATCTGCTGCAACTTACAAGAATCCCACTCTCTGTCTCACCACTGGGTAAAAGGGACTCATGATGCAGCACTAGCATCTGCGTTTCTAGCAAAACAGTAAACTTGGTCTTCAGCTCATACCAAAGTTAATTCTAGTCCACTGGCTGGCTTTGCCTTTGTTAGGAATTTAGCCACACACATTTGGAATTTGCTGACAAGGGTTTTACAGTGTGGATATTAACAGAAATCAAAAGATATACCATGTAAACATTAAGCTATCCTTCAAAGAGATTATTTTTATATAGCAGTAGATCAGACAATATGAGAAACAGAAATAAAATAATTATTTGTAGTCTTTTGTTAAGGCACCTGAGAACATGAGGGAGTGGAAAGTACAAGAAAAAGAAAAATGCACTATACAGACACACAGAACACTTGGAAAGATTAGATTCTACTACAGTAGGAAGACAAATATAAGTTTTTTTCCTCTTGGACAACAGTTACTGATTTTTAAGTCCGTACTAAGCTATTATCCTGAACTTACAATGATAAACTTGAAATACCTAGGAAGGAAAATCACTTATCAGACAAGTCTAGGGGAAAATCCAGCCAGCAGCTAAAATCATTTCAATGAGATGTCCATGGAATTAATCTTGCAGTAGTGAGTTCCTAAGCTGCTCAGTTTCTTTGCATTGCTGCTGGTTCTGTTTTATTCATGGTAACTCCTCCACCTACTGCCATATCATCTATGATCTTGCCGGAAGCTCTTCTAAGAGCACAGCCACAAAATCCTAGCCTTACTGGCAGTTGAAATGTTTACCTACAAGTTCTACAGTAATAATCCAGTTAAGTGACTTGCTTTTGGTACCTGCTTTTGGTACATTTTTGTTTCCAGAAGACAGCCTACGTAGTATTGTTGGCTGAACTCAAGCATGATAGTTGTATTCCCTTTTCCTCGGTGAAATATTCCCTTCTGATAAATGAGCTTTTCAGTACCATAAACTGTGAAAAATTATGTCAATTTTACTTAGCCTCAGTCAGAAGATAGGATTGTGTTTAAGGGTTCAGCACAGGCATAAGAGTGTCTACCTATAATAACTTGTTACTTTACTAGCAAATGAATTGATTTTATAATTCAAAACCAGAACTTTTTTTCTTTTTTTTTTTTTTTTTTTTTTGGGCCATTGTTT
>NDXB01022225.1:42490-56436 GCA_002631895.1 Agapornis roseicollis
GAGACCTCCTCCTTCCAGTATCTGAAGGGGGCCTATAGGGATGCTGGGGAAGGACTCTTCATTAGGGACTGTAGTGACAGGACAAGGGGTAACAGGTTCAAACTTAAACAGGAGAGGTTTAGATTGGATCTAAGGAAGAACTTCTTTCGTGTTAGGGCGGTGAGGCCCTGAAATGGGTTGCCCAGGGAGGTTGTGATTGCTCCATCCCTAGCAGTGTTCAAAGCCAGATTAGATGAAGCATTGGGTGACACGGTTTAGTGTGATGTGTCCCTGCTTATGGCAGGGGGGTTGGACCTAGATGATCTTAAGGTCCCTTCCAACCCTAACTATTCTATGATTCTATGATTCTACTTAATAGGAGATTAAATAAGATTAAATGAGGGCAGGACATAAATTGATTCTTCTATATCAGTACACAATTTCTATCTTTTTTGTGTAATCTATGTTTTATCTGCTTACACACAATAATATTCTTGCATTTTGTATCTTGCACTTCTAAGAAATAAACTCAGATGATGGAAACTAAAGTGACTTCCGTGGACTATGCCACCTCTGTGACACTTTAAATGAAGAATCATAAAATCACAGATTATTTTAGTCCAGTAGAGACTTCTTGATGTTTTGTATTTGTAAATTAAAAGCTTTGAAAGAAATGTTTGTGTTTTACCTTCATAGGTTTCTGCAGCAGGATTGAGTTGTGATCTGGGGTGGCTATAGTGTATTATAAAGATAGTTACCACATTGAACCCAGGGCACACATTTTAAAAAAAAATAAAAGGTAAACATGAAGGGGTTTTCATACACATTCTTTTTGATCAGACTTTTACTTCTTTTTTTTTTTTTCTTTTCTGGAAAGAGATGACTCCCTTGCTCAAAAGAAATGAAGTTTCAGAATCTGCTACAAACTGGACTATTTGTTCTGCATAATAAAAGCTATCAGTGACTTCTGAAATCCAGCAACAGGAATAATCAGTGCTAACAGGATGAAGTTTTGCAAGTGTGCAAAAGCAGATGGAAAGGGACATGCATGAGATCTCATTTCTTTTGTCACAAGTGGAAACTGGTGAGGAGGGTAGGCTGTGTTGCATTGTGTGTTTGGCATTGAACAGTTAGGCTTATGGAGACTTCAGGAGAATAAGGTTAAGACTAGTTCTACCTGGAATATGTAATAGGATTGACTGAATTATTTTGTTCAAACTTATTTCACTGTAAAGTAGATTTAATTTTTTTTGCTGAATGTATGAAACAGAACATTTTTCACCCCTCTTCAACAAGCATCCAGTGTGCTTATAATTATTTCACATCATAAAACATTATTATGCATGCATTTCCTTCTTCTCACATAATCTTTGCTTTAACAAGGGGAAAAAATTTTAAACACTTGCTAGTGGTGTTGAAGGGGTTCCACATATGTATGCATGCTTGGGACATGTCTGAATAGTCCCACACATCTGCCATGGGGCCCCTTTTATTTGATTTGAAGAAGTTAACACCTAATTTCATTAAACTGCTCCAAAAAGATAGTTTCCAATCATCTTTGTTTCTCTTGAGTGAGGAGAACTCCTAAAACAGTGGGCAATTACATAACATGTACTTATAAAAGTGTATAATTATATAAATGTGTAATTATATAAATATGTAATTATATGAGTATCTAATTTTATTATACTACAGACCTAGCAAAATTCAGGAGGTTAGCATTGCCTTAACATCTGCAATTTGAGAGTCCTTTACAGTGGCTTTGGATAGACGATTTTAGAAAGTGAGTACTGAAGAGTCAGAAATGATGACCGTCAATGCAGCAAGAGTCCATATAGACACATTGTACTTTATGATAGGCCATTGGGGATAGGCTGTCTGCATACTCTTTTGTCCCTCCTTTGAAGTAAACACTTGAACTTTAGGGTAAGAATAAGCTATTCCCAGAATTTTCACGTAATTTAAGGGAAGTTTTTGCAGTTACCTTTTGCTAGTATTAGAATATTGCAGTTACAGACTAAGCGAGGACTATCCTTTTCTTACAATAACTTTTATTCCTTTTTTGTAATTTCTTTTTCTCATTTACTCACCAAAATAGCATGTTTTTTTTGTTACCTTTTGAACTCAAAATTGATGTGTTTTTCTGAATTTCCATCTTCCATTGATTAATGGAAAGCATGAAAAGGGTTGCTTAGACAGTATAGTAAACTATTTTTAAAATAGATTTAGTGCAGACAGGTCTTTGGACACAAGTTAATCCATCATTTTGCAAGAAAATGCTAGCTTTTCCTTATCTCAATGCAATTATCTATACATGGAGCTATATTATGCAATATTTTATATTTATAAAGGCTTTGTATATTAAAATTGAGTGATAGTTATTCATAGAATCACAGAATCATATTTTTGCACCACTACAGATATCAATGATCTTTCCCAGACAAAACTAAATTTTAAAACTGAAGAGCCTGATCCTCATCCATCTAAGATATTGGGAGATTTTCAATTGCCTCAAGTAGGATTCAGATTAAAACAGAAATAATAGCATTAGTAGATTTATATGAACAAACCTTTTTTCTTTTTTTCTTTTAAACCCTAATTAGTGGATAGAGAAAGTGTAGTATATTTATTGTATTTGAATCTTAGCAGTGCATTTACTACCAGATCTCAAATCTTAATTGAAGTTAATTTAAATTAGCTTTCATATGAGCTGTCTTGAGCTTTGGAAATGTGCTAAGTGACCATCTTCATTTCTAAATTCTGCTATTTTTCTGAAAGCTCTGTCAATTGTTAGAGAGCACCAGAGACCAATATGAAGTCCATTGTACAGAAGCAGCTAAGCAGTGCAGTGAAAGTCTATGTAGTCTGGGATTTTCTAGCTAATTACATATTATTGTGAAGCAAATTCATTTATTTTAGCCTATCTCCAAGTGTATGAACATGTGTCATTTCACCATAAACTTCATTAGTTTTCATTACACAGAGGTCTGATATGATCTGATGGTCATTCTTACCTCTGTATTGATTAGTAATGCTACATCATTCTGAAATACTGACTATTAAGGCTTTTTGTATGAGACCTCATGAGAATATTGAGTTAGAATGTTTTCCATTATTTTTTTTTCAGTAATAACCTTGGTCCATTTGAGACATTGCTTAATAGTCCGTAACTCCTACTTTAATGGGAAACAATAATTGATTTCTACTAGTACTTGAATACTGTAGGCTATAAATTTTAACACATTTAATACCCAGTTAATGATACACCTTTGGAAATACTAATAGAAGTAGAGTCTTGGACATCATTGTTTACATATTTATCCTTGAAGGATATTTAAACAGGGTAAATGAACACTGGACTTGTGCAAAGCGCTCAACACTGACCCACACTACATCTTTGTCTCTAAATTAGAGAGACATCAATTTGATAGATGAACTGCTCGGTGGATAAAGAACTGGCTGGATGGCTGCACGCAATTGAGTCAATGGCTCCATGTCCAGCTGGAAGCCAGTAACAAGTGGTGTCCCTCAGGAATCAGTGCTGGGACTTGTCTTGCTCAACATCTTTGTTGGTGACATGGACAGTGGGATTGAGTGTGCCCTCAGCAAGTTTGCTGATGACACCAACCTGGGTGGTTTGGTTGAGATGCTGAAGGGAAGGAATACCATCCAGAGGGACCTTGACGTGCTTGTGTCATGGGCTGATGCCAACCTTATAAAGTTTAACCCTGCCAAGTGCAAGGTCCTACACCTGGATTGGAACAATCCCAGAGAAGAGATTCAAAGCAGCCCTGTGGAGAAAGACTTGGGGGTATGGGTCAATGAGAAACTGAACATGAGCCAGTAGTGTATGCTTGCAGCCCAGAAAGCCAACCATATCCTAGGCTGCATCAAAAGAAGCATGACCAGCAGGTCAAAGGGGGTGATCCTGCCCCTCTACTCTGCTCTCATGAGACCTCACTTGGAGTATTGTGTGCAGTTCTGGTGTCCTCAACATAAAGTACATGGAGCTGTTGGAACAAATGCAGAAGAGGGCCAGGAGGATGATCAGGGGACTGGAGCATCTTCCATATGAAGAAAGTTGAGGCTGTTCAGCCTGGGGAAGAGAAGGCTGCGTGGAGACCTCCTAGCAGCCTTCCAGTATCTGAAGGGGGCCTATAGGGATGCTGGGGAAGGACTCTTCATTAGGGACTGTAGTGACAGGACAAGGGGTAACAGGTTCAAACTTAAACAGGAGAGGTTTAGATTGGCTATAAGGAAGAAGTTCTTTACTGTGAGGGTGGTGAGGCACTGGAATGGCTTNCTGTAAGGACAAGGGGTAACAGGTTCAAACTTAAACAGGAGAGGTTTAGATTGGCTATAAGGAAGAAGTTCTTTACTGTGAGGGTGGTGAGGCACTGGAATGGCTTGCCCAGGGAAGCTGTGATTGCTCCATCCCTGGCAGTGTTCAAAGCCAGATTGGATGAAGCATTGGGTGACATGGTTTAGTATGAGGTGTCCCTAGTCTTAGATATAGATTATCTATAAATATGACACTTACTGACAGCAAGCTTCCCACTTAGGACATGCATCAAACTTTGAAAAGTTTAATAATATACTCAGGCATGCCATTTTAGAAGTTGTAAAATTCTTATTAACAGCAGAGAGTCAAAGCAGAGGTCTACAGCACCCATAAAGTGGAAGTAGTCTAAACAACATGAGATTACTCTCTTCTTGTTTTATAACCAGACCAAAGTATACCAAAACAGTGTGTTACAAAGTGGCAGCATTTGGTAACGTTGTAACCTAACAAACAACATGATTATCTTCAAGCATTTTTCAACACAACCAGATGTAAATGTATATGGAACTACAAGAGGTCAAAGACAGACTTAGGATACAATTACACTAACAGGGTTCAGGAAATCCCCTGCAAGCAGTAAAACCTGCAGGACACAAACAAAGGCTTTACAGAGGTCCAATAACATCAACCCCCTTGCTTTTGCAGAGAAAGGCAGGAAGCAGGCTGTTTATCACTGTTTGTGTGATAAGCATTCTTATTAAGAATCAACCATTGGCATAGATTGTTAATGAGTAAAATCCTGAACTTTTAAATTTATCTGATTTATCAGTCTTTTAAACACTTCTATCCCACTGATCTCTAATTCCCTTACAGATGGTTATACATACATTCATAGATCCATAGGACCGTTGAATTTAGAAAAGACTTTCTGATGATCTTCATGATCTTCAGATCTTGTTGTCTTCTGCCCCTTTCCTCAAGGATGCCACCTAGATCAACTTGGTCAGGACAGGTTGCAGTTGTAGTTGTGTTCAGCTGCAACAAGCCAGTGCTGTAAGGAAGTTATGTGGAATTAGACAGCTCTTTCACAATTTATTTGTTTTGAACACCTTCATTTTTTTCTTGCATGCTTCACTGGTAGGAATTTTTTAGGGATGTGTAAGAAACTGTTTCTCCAGATGAGTGTAATCAGTGGAGAACTGAATTCCACATAAAGTGAGTCAGTATCTTTTTGCTGATTGAATAATGACACACAAACTTAAAAGAAGTTCTATTGTTCTCTTTGTTTAGGATCCAAGTGATAGCTTTGAATACTATAGCTACACCTGAGCTTCATTTTCTCTTAATTGAAAGGAAATTTGCTGCAACATAAACTTATGGTTTTGCTTTTTTTGTGACATGTAAACAGAACAGATTAAAAATATTGCACAGGTAACATTACTTTGCAAAATTTTATTTCCCCTAGAAGTTAGCCATTTCTATGCACTTTCTAGATGCAATATAGACATGTGACAGAAGTTTGCTAACATTACTATTTGTCCAAAATTTAACTGGTTTTTATTTCATCAAAATAAAACTCTCATAAGCTATATTGGGTGGGGGTGCAGGAACCAAGATGGGGGGAAAAAACAGAGAGACCACAGCGGTTTGCAGTTTACATTTTGGCAATTATATATATTTGAAGATCCATAGTCAAAAACCTACCAATCATGTTCTGCAGGTCAATGCTTGTATTTAAATAAGATTTGAGGAAGCATCAGAGTAGCAGGCAGAATGAACATGAGTAACTGAATCAGCTTATCTAATACTAACCTGAGATGGAGATGCAAGAGTCAGACCAATGCTCTGTTCATGGATGGATGATGGAACATATGAAAGAGATTGTTTATACTATTTTTCCTTAGTTTTATATCTGTTCAGATTTGGAGAGCAACCACTTTTAATGTGCATTGACAATCTCATTACAATGGAAATAGGATGAAAGACATGCTATCTCTGCAGCTAAACGTTTTAGATGAATGAAACCGGATACAGTTTAGAAGGCAGAGGTAGCTTATAATCTTATAATAAAGGCAGCAATTATTGCCTGTAAAACTCTCCAGTTTTTAACTTTGCATCCAAACAATTCACATATATCAGAAGCTGACATTTTACTGAAGTTTAAGCAACCCCATGGTTTTAGATCCATAAAATTATATTAAATAGTCCTAATGAGTTATGGTAATTATGTCAATGGTTCTGCAAGATTTTGGGAAGTGGTCTTCTAATCACTTTTTGATAGTCCTTACAAGAAAGATGGTGAGAAACTACTAAGGGCTGTAGGGACAGGACATGGTGCAGTGGTTTTAAACTGAAAGAGGATAGGTTTATATTGGATACAGAAAAGACATTTTTTATGATGCACAAGATACAATGACTTCCAAAGCCATGAGACACACAAATAGTTTAGGCACTTCTCTGGAAAATTTCATTGGCTTGTTAGCTCATGAAGAATTCTTTGAGAGGTATAAGCCAGAACTTCCCCAGTCTGAGGTGTATTTAAATATATTTATGCTTTTAAAATTATTTCCCTTTTTTTTTCCCACTCAGATGTGTTACAGAGGTCCACAGTTTCTATCTAAGTTGCATTTAAGAAACAGAGCACTAGAGATCATTTCCACAATATATGATGAAGATGAATAACTAACTCAGTTCAACATCTTTGGTATCATTTCCTTCATTAAGGAAAGGCCTGAGACAAAAATATGCAGTGATCATGAGACTGATACAGTACCAAAAAATACATTAATAAAATAAGTTACAGCACAGATGTTAGTCTTGTTCTAAACAGAAGGAATTTACTGAATTCCCAAATGTAGCTTAGCAATATATGATCATAAAAGAATAGATGTGAATATTGAAAAAAAAACAAACCTGTAATAAGATTAAACTGTGATTTGAGATTGTAAGGCAACTCATACTAATTTGCTCAAGATGACCACTGTGTCTGCTAATTATCACAAGCAATTATTTTCACAAGCAATTTTGTGATCATTTGTATTGCAGACATGCACTTTTGGACTTTTTTTTTAACCTTTGTTATTGT
This sequence comes from Agapornis roseicollis, assembly GCA_002631895.1. Classification (NCBI taxonomy): domain Eukaryota; kingdom Metazoa; phylum Chordata; class Aves; order Psittaciformes; family Psittacidae; genus Agapornis; species Agapornis roseicollis. Next base: position 49,837 of record NDXB01022225.1, read on the forward strand.
TGTATTTTGGGTGGAATCCAATAAAACCTGGAACTGGTTGTTGTTATATCAAGTTTTGAACTCTGTTAAAAAAGGAATGGTTCAAGACCAGATGTATGGATACTAACGTTTTCCAAATCAGAGATTATGTATTTAAACTGAAGGCAGACCTTAATCTAGTAAATAAGTACTTGTCATTTAACAGCCATCTACCGGTGGTCTATTTAAAATTACAAGATTGCTCATATTTGTCAGATTAGATGTGCTCATATGATGTATAAAGCTGATGCCTTTGTAGCTGACTCTGACTTCAAAAGTAAGACAAAAAATAGCATAGGTTTCAACAGCTTCATGAAGATCCCAATGTAGATGCTGACTTTATAGCTTACACCCTTATTCAATTGGAAGATATATTTTATTATACTTCAAAATTTTTACATAAGTTATGATTTCAGTTGGCTATATTAAAGATAATGGAAAATGACAGAGAGATTGGAATATTGATTTATTTTCAGATGTCATTTTCATTGTAGTTTTAAAAAACTCCAAGTCACAAGACATCCAGTAATTCTATTTAAAACTTTATGGCATTTCCCTATTCCATTGCTTAAAATATAAATTTTCCTTTGAGAAAACTGTAACTACTTTTAATAAGAATATATCAACCTGTGGATCTGTTTGGATTACTTTACCTTAGACAGATCAGTCTGATGGGGTTTGTAAGGAATTTTTAAAATATGAGCATGTTAACCTAATAATATACTTAAAATAAAAAGTTTAGATCCATATTTGACTTTTTAAAATAGATCTGGTACTCTACATCAGGATTATAGACAGAGATTAAAAGTATTCAAGGAATTGCTGCCTGATTGCCTGATAATCTCTAATGGTATGTATGTGTCCATGGAAGAGGGAATAAATGGTCAAATTACTTCTTATCCCTTATTGATAATTCTGTTTTCTCCTAGTGCAAGAGCTGAATCAGCCCTTTAGTCACCCATTAGGTATTAAGTTTAAGTATTTGTGGCTGGAAAAAATTAAGATTGAACCACAGCCCTTTAGGATTTCACTTTCCTCTCCTTATTGAGCTTTTCACCCTGAGTGTTTTTCCCTTTTGAAGTGTGACCACAAAGACTCAGAGCTAGAATATTAACACTACCACTCTAATGAGTTTATGCAATTTTTATCCAGAGAAATTATTTTTCTAAAAAGAATTTGATTTAATTAAAGGGATATGAATGTTGCATGCTGACTACAACATGTAAGTACGATGGCTCATTTTCACCTTGCCATGTACGGACTTTATCAGTTTTTAGCTCCCATAGAGAACTAAGGTAAAAATATTTTTGTAGGTCAATATATGGCAGTGCTGCTCATTATTGCCACATTTGTTGTTGCTAGAGAATGCATATTTGTGATTTTAGTAAATCTTGTCCTTTTACCATTTGTAGAATGCCTATTGCATATCTAGTTTACATGTCCTGAGTTCCCTAAATAAATGCCGTCTTATAAAACATAACATATAACCACATGAAAATAAACCTGCAGGAGCTAAAATTACCTTTATCAAAAAATAGAAATTATTTCTTTTCTATTGCAACAGATGTGTTAGAGGCTGAATAGTACATTATTTAAATCATAAAACAATTGCTTTTTCTATCCACCTTCCATTTAAGATGCTTTTTTCTGTATCCAAAACAGTGAATAAAAGTAAATCAAACAGTGTATTAAATGGCTGGAGAAGAGACTGAATATCATCTAGTATGCAGCACTGAAGAATTATAGCCACAATTTGGCATATAGATTACCTCTAATTCCCGTATGCATTATTTTGTTAACATATATATACTACTGTCAGCATAATTCATTATGAATTAGAAAAGTGAAGGAAACTCATCCAAAAAACTAAATGGGAAGAGTAGAAAGTCAGAAGGGAATCTGGATTGCTGACAAACTGGGACAAGTAATGACCATGGCTTGGTCACTAATGCAGGCTGAAATAAGGTGCTTGTCCTCTCTTTCGGGAGAGGGAGAATTAATGATAAAATCTGGAGCCAGCACAGTCTGTGCATCTGTTAAGTGGTTCAAATGCATCAGAAACTGATTATAGAATTTCTCTATATATATATTCTTAAAAGGAGAAAAGACCCCAAGGCAATTCAGTGAATCCTCAAAGTAAGCCTGGCAACACATGACACTGCACTTTAAACCAAAGACTACTTCTTCATGGATAATGGGCCTGATAGATTTCTAGGTCTGAGTTCAGCCTTTCATGCCCCACTGAAATCTTTTAGAAAAGTACCAAGTACTAAAACATTAGGAGTTTCCATCTAATAGTAGCACAGATTTTCAGCAATCTCTTGCTCACCAGTATCTACCTTTTGCTGTTTACTTCCAGTCACTTCCTTTTGCTACTCAAAATTAAAACAAAGCCTGACATAGTAACAACAGGAAAGGAAAAGAGAACACTAGCTCTGAGGGTCATTTCGTGATGTAAGTTGAACTATGTCCAAGGCCACAACAGACTCTGGAGATCTGGCGTTTCTATATCCAAACTACACCAAAAGAGATTTGGGAGGAGCGAGATCACACATCAGAGTATGGACTATTTAGTCTAGGTAAGTTTAGAACTCACAGATTATCATGCTTCTAGGCTTCATCTTGCTGCATCAAAGCCGATATAGATTAAATTCATCAAACAATACTAATCAGTAGTTAGCTGTGAACTTCAGCTGCATTTGAACTAATTCTGTGAAAGTTTGATAATGTTTCTGTTTCTGTGAGAAATCTTTTATTAATTTTGACTTTTGTTTTCTTTACTTAAAAGGATTTAATTAGCAATATTTCTTTTTCTGCACTCAGATGAAGGAATATATAGCTTGTGAAAGAAGTGGACAGAAGCATTTTAAAAGTGTCTAAAGGAAGTACTCATTTCTCACTGTGTTGTCTTGTGTTTTACTAAAAATCCTTATTCAAATGCAAAAGAGGTACATTTTTCTATAGAAAAATCAAATTTTCTATTTAGAAAAATCAAATTATATCTATAATTTGTATGACCTTAGTGTTTAAGGGAAACAGGCTGCCATTTTTAAAATTTACCTAGAGTATGACACTTCATTCCTTATTTTTCTCTTGAAAAAAAAGCCCAGTATTTCATTTTGGTAAATATTTTTGGGTGGGTCTGACTGTTACAAACAAAGCCATAAGTAAACATTGTTTTCCTAATCACAAAACTGCATTTCAACTGTTTCTGATTGCTGTCATTACAAATTATACAGCACTTGAAAACACCAATTAGAAGAACTAAACATTAAAAAATCCTTAAGTTTAAAATTTCAATTTTTTGTAAGCTGGCATCTTCTGTATGAACTTTAAAGTTTGGTTTGGTTTTCCAAAAAGGGAATTGAAGAATAAATGAAGTATTAGGGACTTCCAAGAATTTGTCAGATTTAGATATGCTGTAAATTAAAAATCACCCATAGCTGACTGGAATTAGCCAATGCTGTGAGTAGCTGTAGCTAATTTAGGCATCTAGTGTCATGTTCCTTGTGATTTATAAAAAAGCCAGACCAGTCTGATTTGCACCTGGTATTCGATGTCTTGAGATTTCTCTAGTACTTTGTTTTGTTTCTGATACTGGCCTATCATAAACAATTTGTAGGAGGATAGGACTAAAAACATCCAAGATGTATTCCACCATTTCTGTGTTTTGCTTAAACTTCACCTTTGTCTACCTTTTCTATGCTGCAGAGAACATCCCTATAGTTTTAAAATGTACATCTTTAAACAGCTTTTCCCTTTGAAAATATTACAACATTTACACATTTAATGAAAGGTTTTGAAAGCCTCTGGCTACTGCATTTCAGCTGCAGGAGAGTAGAATTATGGAGACATGGGTACAGAAAACCTGCAGAGAGGTTGAGGTTATGTAATGCACAATTTCCAACCAAAATGTTGAAAAATTATTAGACACTAAGAATAATGAGATTTTGAAGTGTATATGAAGACCTATGGTATCTCACTTTTAACTGTCCTTACTCCTTCTATTGTGCATGTAAATTGCTAGCACTCCCAGACCTGCTCCTACGATGCTTTTGCCTTTATTCTCAAAACACATTTGCTGCAGTCTTCCCTGTCACTTTTGCAGTCTACAACCCTCAGTTATACAAGTGTACTGAACTACTTCTCATCCTTCCACCCAGATCCTGGGCTCACACTGTTTCTGCTCTTGAATATGGTCAGAAAATGGAACTCTATGCACTTCTCTAAATGGGGCAAAATCCACATATTTTCTGTGCAAAGCAGTAGCTGCTCCTTTGCTGTGAATGGAAGTGGTTTGCTTGGAACTGTTGAAGACTCTGCTGTCTCTATTACAGCTACTAGTCATATATAAAATGGGCAGATGGGTAAGTGACTGAAGGCAGAGGTTTTCTGTTTCAGAGAGGGCTGAAACTGTATAAGATTTGCAAGATATGTTCCAGCATTAGCCCATACCATGCCATTCACTTGCCAACAAATCAACAAAAGGAGCAAAGCAGTCAAAGAGGGAAATATCTTCACATATATGCTTATGAAACCCCTTCTTGTTGTGTTTAATATCCCTGGCCAAATTCAATTCCATTTGGGCTTTGGCTTTCCTAATTGTGTCCCTGGATAATCAAATAATACCTCTGTAATTCTCCCAGGTTACCCATCCTTGCTTTTACCCTCTGTATGCTTCCTTGTTGTGATTGAGTTTGGCCAGGATCCCCTTGTTCATCCATGCAGGCCTGTTGGCATTTTTGCTCACTTCTGTCTTGGTTGGACGGACTGCACTTGAGCTTGAGCTAAGTGATCCTTGAATACCAGCCAGCTTTCTTGGACCACTCTTCCTTCCAGAAAGGAAGGGGCCCCACCAGACTTTTCCAAGAAGATTTTTAAAGTCCCAGAAGTCCAGAGCTGTGACCTTGCTTTTTACCGTCCTTCCTCTCCTCACAATCCTGAACTCCACCAGCAAGCCAGGGCTGCCTTTGACCTTCATGTCCCCAACAAAGCCCTCACTCTTGGTGAGTAGGAGGTCCCACAAAGCATGTGTCCTTGTTGTCTCCTCTGTCACTTGGATGAGGAAGTTGTCTTCTTTGCGCACCAGGAACCTCTCTGATTGTTTGCTCTGCTGTTCCTCCTGTAAATATCAAGATAGTTGAAGTTCCCCATGTGGACCAGGACCTGCGAACACGAAGCTGCTCCTACCTGTCTGTAGAGAGCCTCACCACTTGGTCTTCCTGGTCAGATAACTTGTAGCAGACAGTCATTATAATGTCAACTTTGCCTGTCCTCACTTTAAATCTAACCCATAAATTCTCAGTTGACTCCTCATCCATTCCCAGAAAGATCTCCATGCACTTCAGCTGCTCTTTCACAGCAAGGACAACTCCCCTTCCTCCTTTTCCCATCCTGTGTTTCCTCGAGAACCTGAATCCCTCCATTGCAATACTCCAATCTGGGAGCCAGCCCACCACATCTCCATGATCTCAGTAAGATTGTAGGCTTGCAATTGCACAGGTTGAGAAAACAGGCACAGCTGTGCACCTGTTTTTTTTTTTTCTGTGCATCAGTTGGGCCTCCATTCAGACACATTAAATCATTCCATTAATTTCTTATTTCATCCTGTTATATTTTAGCACAAATCATCTCAGTACAGTCATTGAGACAAATAGCACACCTTTTCATTTCATTCAGTCTGTCTTCTTTCTTATATCTTTTCTATTAAGGTTCATTCCTGTAGCTGTGACATTTTATGGATGTTCATCCACTTATCAACACTTAAATGTATTACTGGAATAGGTCAAGTAGTCCTTCATTATAACACAAAGTGTATATATATTCCCATTCCCTTTTATCTGCTAATGATGTGCTACAATTGTCTTGTAAAAGCATATTTGATGTGGATTCAGCTTACCACTCTTGCATTGGGGGAAAATCTGTTGAAATACCCTTACATTTATATGCTTCTCATTGATCATAGATATCCTGGCTTCCTAATAAACAACTGGGAAAAAAAAGTTAATCTCTTGTAAGGGGAAAGAAAACACAGCAGTGTTCCAAAGCAACCAAGCAGTGATAGATTTGGGTTGTTCATCTCATTTTTTTTGTTTACCATACAGTTTAAAATATTGAACTTTGTGATTAATGATTTCCTAAAATATAATCTTCTAGAATTACTTTTCATTGTCAGTGCAGCAGAAAACATGATCTTTCCTCTTAAGGAGCTACTTAGACAATTACCCATGTTTTGAAGGAAATTAAATTCATCACTTCCTGATTTTTTTTTCCAATTACCTTTTACCCTTCTGCACTTTTCCATTAGAAGGTAGCATAAAATTATCTATCTTGGTTAGGTAACACAATCCAAGAAAATATTGCCACATCCTAGATATCATTAGGATCAATTTTTTTTTTTCTCTTTTTGTTTCAGTGAAATCTGTTACCTACTTAGGAAAATAAAATATAAATACAAACTGGGTGTCACTTGGATTAATTAGACCTCTGCCTCTTTTCTTCCCTGACATAAAAAAAAAAAAAAAAAAAAAAAAAAAAAAAAAACAAAAAAAAAAAATAAAAAAAAAAAAAAAAAAAAATTTA